>NMUG010002875.1:0-15431 GCA_002855965.1 Monotropa hypopitys
GCTTTTTAAGTTTGGTTACATTTTAAAATATATACTTATTTATTTAATTATTATTCTGAAAATCAATTACTGCCCGTTTGTGTATCAAATCATAACATATATGCAGGATTCAATTATGGAGAGGAGCCTTAACCAAAAAGGAAAACCGGCTGCCAAACCGGCTCACCGGCCAGTCTACCGGTCCATGATCCGGCCAACATCTTTTTGAAATGTAGAATATTGTTAAGGTTAAATGAAGTTTATTGCACTGTCCTATTTTCCCTTCAACATCTCTGAAGATTCTAGGAAAATATAAAAGCAATGATTGAGCCATTTTGGTCATAACGTTCACCAATCTTTCTCTCTCAACCCTAAAGCTCTTGTCTCTATTCTCAAAGCTCAACTTTCACACTCAACCTATTGAAAATTTACAGTAGCATCTCAAAAAGAAATTCAACTTAAAGTTGTAATTCATTTTCATATTTCTTTCTCTTTGATCTTATTTGTAAAGGAGAGAAACATACTCCTATCAAGATCAACTTCTTTTCTCTACTTTTGTGAATAAGGTAACCCCTTTGTTGAAGGTTAGAAGACCACCCTTGAAGTTCTTTGGTGTAAGGTTGAAAAACCACCCTTGAAGGTTTTCAAAATTGTAACCCCACTAGTGATCACAATTGTGGTTACATTGCGATAGTAGAACTTTCACGAATTGTGAAAGAAGTGGACGTAAGTAGGGAGAGACACGCCCTATCGAACCATTATAACTTCTTGTGTTCTTATCGTTTTACATTTTGAAATTTATTGTTGCATGCTTTGATTATTATTTAGTTGAATATATCATAGTAAATCAAACGTTTTAGAGTTTGCATTCTTGGATTAATCTGAATGTCAGAAACCTCAACCGTTGTCATATTGCCATAACTTAGGTGTAACGGAAGGCTTGTGAGTTTTGATCTTTAAATCCCAACTTTTAATTTAAAATCTATTTTAAAAGGATTAACTTTCAATTTATTTGTTGTTCAATTCAACAAGTTTTATTTATCCATATTTTTTATTGAACCAATTCACATCCCCCCTCTTGGTTGATTTCGGTACAACAATTTTGATATAGACGACGAGTTTGATTTAGACATAGTCCTCCAAGAGTGGATCTATCCCTATTATGAGTGGCCTAGTGACTCGGATAGCAAGTAGCATTTTAGTACCCTATCATTGACCGGAATATTTTGTCACAACTATAGTTTCGACTTATCTACTTATGGTAACTTTAGCCATTATGAATTATTCAACTGTTTTCCATATTCCTAACTACGAGAACCTTCGTGAGTAGAATGGTGAACACAAGAGCAGATAGGAATGGCCAAGATCGTGATGAGATCAGTGAGCTAAGACAAATGGTGAGAATGTTGGTTGGCACGGTCCAAGCGCAACAGGAAGCCATCAATCACATTCAGAATTAGGAACTGGTAGTTGAACCGCCAGCCGCCCATGAAGAGGAAGTCATTCATCCTGACCAACTAATGGCGAATGTAACCGCGGTAAAAGAATTCCTAAAATTGAAGCCCCCTACGTTTCAAGGAGGCATGGACTCCGTTCGAGCTAGCGAATGGATTGCTGAACTGGAGAGGAATTTCTGACTTCTTCAGTGTTCCAATCGTCAAAGAGTCGAGATTCGATCTTACCTATTAGTAGGTGAAGCTAATCGATGGTGGAACCTTAAAAGTGATACAGAACCGGAAATGTGTGGGAGAAGATTTTTGGAGGTTTTTAAGGAGAAATTTATGCCTCGTGTGATGATGAATGCGAAGCGCATGTAGTTTAAAAATCTGAAGCAAAGAGGAGAAACAACCGTGGTAGAGTATGAAACGGAATTCACTAACCTTGCGGAGTATGCTCCTTACCTCATAACCACAGACTAGATGAAGGCCCGACGTTTTGAAGATGGACCGAAACCCGAGATCCGAAAAGTTATCTGTCCCCTCCAACTCCCATCTTATCAAGGGGAACCAGCCAGCCCAAGAAGACAAACTTTGGAGAAAATCAAGGAAGAAAGCTAATACCACCATGCCTGACTTGCAGAAAGATGCACTCGAGAGAATGCCGAGCATCTTTAAACACTTGTTTTGGCCATGGTCAGAGCGGGCACTATAAGCGAGAATTCCCTAAGATAACTGGAGCGAACAACGTACCTGTCGGAGCCCCTAGAAACAACTTCAATAATTAAGGAAATCGCAAGAATAACTAGAGGTAAGGGAGAGCTTTTGCACTCGTCCCCGGAGATCCCCGAAGCGTAGAAGGAGTCGTTTCAGGTAGAATCCTCATTTGCAATATTCCTAATTATTCCTTATTTGATTTCGGATCCACACTCATTCATTTCGATATTTAACTCGGAGAAAATTTCCAAGAAACTTGATCCCTTAGGGTACGATCTGTTCGTATCCCAACCTATGAGTAAAGACATCCTATGATCTACGATCCTTAGGGATTGTAAGGCCTCCATGAATGGAGTCTTGTCATCCATAGACCTTATCCCTTTAAACATGGCTCACTTCGACATTATTATTAGCATGGACTGGCTATCCAAATCCAATGCTAAGATTGACTGCGCTGGAAAGTCTATCACCTTTGTTGAATCTAAAGGTGGGGAGTCTAAACTTAAGGGAGAAAGAGTTGTCTCACCTCCTTGTTTTGAATACGTCGACAAAGCCCATCATATTTTATAGAAAGGATGCCAAGGATATCTCCGCAGCATCACTTCAACCGAATCCAAGAGAACTTCAAAGGATGACATCTCAGTGGTACGTGACTATCCCGAAGTATTTCCAGAGGAGATGCTAGGAATGCCCGTTGATCAAGAGATGGAGTTCTCCATCGACCTCATGCTAGGAACGCAACCGATTTCCAAGACCCCCTATCACATGGCACCAGTGGAATTGAAAGAATTGAAGATGAATCTGCAAGAGTTGATCGAGAAGAATTTCATCCAACCTAGCTCATCACCATGGGGAGCCTCAGTATTGTTCATCAAGAAGAAAGATGGGACTATACGCCTATGCATCGACTATCGAGAGATGAACAAAGTCACAATCAAGAATAAGTACCCTCTACCTCGAATCGATGATCTGTTCGACCAACTGCAAGGAGCCCGAATATTTTTAAAGATCGACCTTTTCTCAGGATATCACCAACTCAAAGTCAGGACTAAAGATGTTGAAAAGACCGCCTTCCGCACTCGTTATGGCCACTACGAATTTCTAGTCATGCCTTTTGGAGTAAGCAATGCCCCGACAGCATTCATGGATCTAATGAATTGTATTTTCGTCAACTACCTCGATGATTTCATGATCGTGTTTATCGATGACATCCTTAATTACTCAAAAAACGAAGAACAACATGCAGAACACATGTCCATCATTCTACAAACTTTGAAGGAAAAGCAACTGTACGCAAAGTTTAACAAATGCGAATTCTGGCTAAAGAGTGCCCACTTCCTTGTGCACATCATCAACGAGCACGATATCTCAGTAGACCCACAGAGGATAGAAGCAATCTCAACTTGGCCCGCACCTACATCAGTAACGAAAATCTGAAGCTTTCTAGGACTTGCCGGTTATTATCGTCGATTCATCCAAGACTTCTCAAAAATTGTCGTACCTATGACGTAACATACATGCAAAGGAGAACCATTTGCATGGATAGAAGAGAGAGGAATGCTTTCAATAACTAAAGTAAAGGCTAAAAAATGCACCCGTGTTAACACTACCCAATGGAGAAAAAGGATTTTCTGTGTACCGTAATGCTTCACACAAAGGATTAGGATGCGTCCTTATGCAGCTCAGAAAGGTAATCTCTTATGCCTCATGACAACTAAAGCCTCATGAGAAGAATTACCTGACACACAACTTGAATCTTGCAGTAATAATCTTCACACTCAAGATATGTCACCACTACCTTTATAGAATTACTTGCGACGTCTTCACCGACCACAAAAGCTTGAAGTACGTTTTCACGCAGAAAGAGCTGAATCTAAGGCAACGAAGGTGGCTTGAGCTTATAAAAGACTATGACCTCAACATTCAGTACCACCTAGGAAAGGCTAGCGTAGTAGCCGATGCCCTTAGCAAAAAGAAGACCACTCATACCTAGCGCATCTCACAACAATCATTGTGGAACCCTCCATCATAGACGAAATCAAGACCCTCCAAAAAAATGACTCAAAATTGCAGAAAATCCGAGAAAGCATCAAAGACCAACCAGAAAACGAGTTCACCATACAAGAAGGCCTCCTCAAGATTCGAAACTGAGTATGTGTACCCAACCTAGAAGAAATCAAACGAAGAAACATGTATGAAGGGCACAAATCAAATTTCGCAATTCACCCCGGAAGATCAAAGATGTATCAAGACCTCAAGAAATCTTACTGGTGTATGGGAATGAAGCGTGACATAGCCGGCTACATCGATCGATGCCTCGAATGTCAACAAATCAAAACAATACGTCAGAAGCCAGCTGGACTGCTCCAACCTTTACCAATCTCAAAATGGAAGTGGGAAGATATCACGATGGACTACGTCATAGGATTTCCTCGTACCATCAAAGGCAACAACGCAATATGGGTTATAGTTGATCGTCTGACCAAATCAGCCCATTTCATCCCAATCAAGAACACGTACTCGATGGACCAAATGGCAGCCACTTATTTGCGAGAGATCATTCGATTACACAGGATGCCAGTTTTGATCACCTACGATAGAGACCCCCGATTCGTATCCAGATTTTGGAAGTCGCTACAAAAAGCAATGGGAATGACATTAAACTTCAGCACCTCCTTCCATCCCTAAACTGATTATCAATCAGAGAGGACGATTCAAACGTTCGAAGATCTCCTACGAGCATGTACCTTAGAATTTTAGGGGAGTTGGGAAGAACACCTACCTCTAGAAGAGTTCGCCTATAACAACTGCTACCAAGCAAACATCGAAATGTCACCATTCGAAGCACTATATAGTAGGAAGTATAGATCATCAGCGTATCGGACCGAAGTTGGATAAGTAACACCCACATGACCAGAAATTGTACAGAAAACCACAAAGAAAATCAAACTCATTCAGGAAAAACTGAAGATAGCCCAAGACCGCCAGAATCGCTATGCTGGCACATATCGAAGAGAACCAAAATTTCAAGAAGGAGACAAGGTATTCTTGAAATTATCACCTATGAAGGGCATCATCAAATTCGGGAAGAGAGGAAAGCTCAATCCACATTGCATCAGACCTTTTGAGATTCTCGGAAGGATTAGACCAGTCGCATACCGATTAGCGCTTACCCCAGAACTAGCCAACATCCATGATATATTTCACAAATCGATGCTCCGGAAGTACATATTAGATCCTATGCATATCCTAGTCCAACCAACCATCGAGATCGAGAATAATTTTGCATACGAGGAATGACCCATTCTAATCATGGACCGACAAGAGAAGCAGCTCAGAAACAAAGTCATTCCGTTAGTCAAGTTTTGGTGGGAAAGCCAATCAGGGAACAAGGCCAATTGGGAAAAGGAGAGCGACATGTGTTTGAGATACCCACAGTTATTCAACTAAGATATAAATTTCATCCTTCCATATGTTTTTACATCCTTTATGCAACTCGTTTAAGTTTGAGGGACCAAACATTTTAAAAGGTGGGGAGGATGTGAGGCCCCGACCCAATAAATAAAGCTTAAAATAAAATATAATTATCATTATTATGTTTTCTGGAATTTTAGGAAAATTTTTCGGGAATTGATTTGAGGCTAATCATCAAAGTAAATTTTAAGGTTTCAAATCAACAAGGAAAGTCAATTAGGGACTAAAATATAAAGTAACGAAGGTTAGGGACCCAATTAGAGGCCCATCCAGAAACAAGAGAACCAGACCGGTTTGGTTCGGACCCGGCTGACTGGCCCAGCCCAGACCTGAGCCCCTCGGACTGTCTGGCAATAGCTCTACCGAGCTACAGGGTCAGGTCGCATCCGGACTGACCAACCGCCTAACTGATGGGACAATACAGTTGCAGGTTCAAACTGACATGTTAGAGAAGCAGTTGACCACAGACCTGACCCGAATTGGACAAATCACTAAACAATTCGGAGGGATTAAAGAGGAGTCAAATCGAGCCATTAATGCACCTAACCCTCCAGATTACTATATAAATATCCATTTCCCAGCATTCAAGTCCCACCAAATCCATCCTCTGTGCATTCAAGTTCTAGAGAGAGAAAGTCACCCTCCAGACACTTCGTTGTTCAGTAGACCTTCCCCAGCTTCCAGTAAACTTGTCTGACCAGTCTTAGCCTTTAATCCTCCGGACCACCTTGTATCTAATCCAAGTGATCTCCACTGCCCGGACCATCATCCTCTGGATAGAAAGTAGCTCATCCAACCATTTGGAGACCCAGGAGCTCAACTCAGGCACTCTTAAAGTCCTTCGGTCATAATCATTAAGTCTTGTCCTTATTTCAGCTCGGAAAGTCCATCAAAGGATTTGGCCTCACTAGAATAAGTTCGGCAGCCCTTCCTTGGCTTTGCCGGAGTACTTCAGTCTTAGTACTTCAGCACGGCAGAAATTCCCAGTGCTCGACACTTAGCCAAACTAGTCCGAACTACCCTTTGGACCCTCCGGCTGAACTCAATTCAGCTCGGCACATATGCCCCAACCACCACAGAACATCACTGACCTCTTTTAAATCATTGCGACCTATCACTTGTCGGAGCACTTGTGCTCGGCAGAAGGGATTCTGTTCTTTAGAAAAATAGCTATTTGAGCTCAGCTATATGTCTAGTTGTTCGGACAATTAGTCCTAAAGCCTTATAACCATCTCATTGATCTTTTTGACAAATCAAAATCATTGAAGCAATGTTTTCCACACTGCCAAAGTTCGACAGTAGCCCTTATTGGCTGCTCGGTAGGTAGATAGTCCGTCCCTTAAAGCTCTGGTCATTTTGTGCTCGGCTAAGCTTCGGACTGAGCAGGCAAGTACCCAAAAACCCTTGTGCAATCATTTCAGCCCATTTTGACTGATCAACAGCCCGAACCACCTAGTTCCCGTACTCCCAGTTACCCTCTGTTCCTTCGGCAACCCGACCCCTTATGAGACCGGAAGCCTCTGCTCGACTATTCGGCAAAACTTTGAAGAAGTATCTCCATTAACCTTTTACTGCTCGACAATAGGACTCTTCGGTCCAGGAGCCATTCGGCTCATTAAGTAAAGATTATCCCGTCTATTCCCAACTTGAAAACAGTCAGCCACTGTCCTTCGGACAGCAAGCCTTCGTCCAAGAGCTCGACTAAGAGATCGGCCAACCAGCTAGTTGCAGTCCGGCTAGGCCTGGTCTGGCAGCTCAGCTTGTCCAGTACCTCAGTAGTTCGGAAGAAGCCTATAAATGATGTATTTGAGTTATATTGGCAGATTTGAGGTGACTAGAAGAACATTCAAGAAGAAAACTATATCAAGGAAAAAGGCAAATCTCTATATGCCATTGTTACACGTATAGTTTTAAAGTATGCTAAACATTTATAAATGTATGATTTATGCTATTGAGCACCTTACTGTATTATGTTCATCTTTTCAAAAGGAAAAACAACACGCACTCTCTTTATTACCATGGATTGGCAAAACAGGAAATATGTTTTATGATTGAACGGCATGAACAGTGACATGGTGGCTCACCACCAGGGGTGGGGTCAGAAACCGGTGAGGTAGGGGTAATAAGGGATTATGACCAGGTGATCACAGTGTTATCATGACATGCAATCTATTTGGGATCGCTCCCTGAGCTACTGGGAACGTGAAGAGAAACATGATAAGATCATATCGGGAAATCCGAAATGAAAATGGGTACATACAAACAAAAGTAAGCTATGCGCTGAAGGACATTTGAGAAGACCATATGGTTAGCTTATCAATCATGGGCAATTACAGGAATTTGCGCTAATAAGTCATTCAATTATTATGTTGAAAAAGAAGAGAAAAGGATTTCATAACCTATATTGTCTATCCATGAAAACTAGTAACCTTGGCATGTCTTGATTCACTCTAGCTTTAAGTTTATGTGTATTCTAAAACTCTTTTTAGGTACCGAAGAGGATTATCTATGGAAGATTCGGATTTTGTAGTTTTGATGTATCTCTAATTCCATTGTAAAGGCCATTATGAGCCTCTTCTAGTCTATATCAGAAGAGAACATTTTGGTAATTTAATTTATACACACACTGGGTTTTTGTTCAATACTTCCGCATTTATTACATCATTGTGATAGAATCCCTTAACTCGTTATTAGTAGGTATTTGCAAGCTTGTTCGTTGGCCGGTCATGGCTCATTTAGGGTTGGGTCATTATAGTCTTCTTTACTGCATTACTGGCTTGTGGTACAAGTTCACATGATATATTTTACTCCAGGCATCTCCTATGGGGTCCAAGCAAATATGTCAATGTGGTCCCACAACACCCAGACCAACTCGTCGACATCCGTCTCAGGGAGTTCTTCTCCGATCAAGAAGTACCTCTCCTCATTAATCTCGTAGGTGGGAACCTTTCTTAGATTCTCAACCACATAGGTGGAGGGATCCACCCCAACATCTTCCAGTGTAGGATGGTCAGGGACTTCTATGGAGTTCACCTATTCTGCATTTGGGGTTGCCTTGATGGAAGCCAGAAAATAATTTCTGGAGGATTTCTAGTTTCCCCTCATGCTCTCAATACCATTTGGACCTGGGAACTTGATGATCTAGTAATAAGAGGATGGTATGGATCCCATCATGTGCATCCATGTTTGCCCTATGCTGGTGTTATAGCCTGATGGCACGTCCATGAACAGGAACTCTGTATCTTTGGTCACCTGTCCTTCTCGTACTGGGAGGGTAATGGCACCCAAGGGCCATAATGGTTCCGCACTGAAGCCGATTAGTGGAATTCTGGTAGTCTTGAGATCAGCATGAATGAGGCCTATTTTTCTGAAGGCCTGGAAGTAAAGAATGTCAGTGGAGCTGCCCTGATCCACAAAAATCCTTTCTATGTCAAAACAATTGATATTGAGGGTGATTACCAATACGTCGTTGTGCGGTGAGGTGACTCCATCCAGATCCTTGTTAGATAAAGAGATCTGCGTGGATTCCCCCTCCTATTCCCACTTCCTCTTCTACCTAAGTTGCAACACATAGTGCTCGTGACCTTATTTCCTTCTTTATGTGCAGGACTCATTCTTGGAGCTCGACTCAATTCCCCCGTGTATCATATGGATGCTTCCCTTGGGTTGTTGGTCCTCATCTGATGAGTCATCCTGCCTATCCACCCCCCTCCAAGTCTGTTGTCTTGTGCAGGTGCTTGGTCAAAATACTGCTTCAAATGATCAGCAATCATGAATTCCTCCAAGAATTTCTTATATATGGCGCATTGCTCGATCATATTGTCGAATCTCCATATGATAGCTATATTTGAGACCCATGGCCTCTAGTTCAGCTTGGTTTCTTCCTTGCTTGGCGAGCCATCTCCAGAAAGGCTCACCCTGATAGAGTGGACTAATCTAAATATGGGGGTATTGAACTTCATTTTGATTGCCTTGTAGGCCTCTAAGCCTGTCCTGGGCATTTGCAGAACTATCTGGACGGTGTCCTTAGCTCCTCCCCATTTCTCGGAGGGATACTACTGTGGCACCTTGATTTTCCTACTTCTCTTATTTCTTCTTGTGTCCACCATGTGTGCGTGGTGGGACCTATTGGCATTGCGACTGACTTAGTAGAGGGTCTCCTCCTCCAACTTAACATGTTGTTTGAGTCGCTCCATCAGTTTTGGGAAAGATTCGACAGGGTTCAACATTAAGGACTCTCTCAGTTTCTCACAAAAGGAGAGCCCTAAACTGAACAAGAACACTAACTATTTTTCGGTGCAATCCTCCACGTCGTTGTAGGTATCCACATAACTACCAACATATTCCCTACGAGTCTCATCTGATTGTTTTCTCAACGAAGACAGAGATTCAAAATGCTTTAGGGCTATGTGGCTAGTCATGAAACGCTCAATGAATGTTTCAGCTAATTTCTCCTAGCAGTAGATGGAGTGAGCTGATGGCTTGTGATACTATTTGAGTGTTATCTGGCCTAAACTGGATGCGAACATTCAGCAATAAAGGCTCTCGTCGCCCTCATGCAAGATCAGAGTCTGTTGGTAGTCCTTCAGTTGGGCCACTGAATCTGCCTTCCCGTTATACTTTGGGGAATTTGAGAGGCTAAATCCCGTATGGATCTTGTAGTTTCTGATTTGCTGCAATAGAGGAGATGACATAATCTGTTGAATGGCCCGCTTGGACATCTCTTGAGTCATTCCTCAGTCTTTGAGATGATTGTTGAGCCATCTTCTCAAATCACTCATGTTTTCGGGCACTGAATTGTCGTCATGGGTCTGTGTTGGCACTTGTTGGTGTTGGTTTCGCGAGGCAGCTTTCGGGCGAAGATGCTCTCTCAAGTCCCGTCCAGAATCCACAAATTTCTCCGGGTGGGTGTTGCATGTCTAGCTCTAGTGCTCGTTTGGCTGTGGGGGATACCTCACAACCTTTTGACATTACTGGCATCGAGGTGCATCCCTTCGGCCCCTACTTCCTTCTTGGACACTTCTTTGGTTTCCAGGAGCTGCTCTTTGGCTCCCGGAAAGTTGAGGATGGGCTCTATGGTCGTGCTTATTTCATGGGGCCCCATGAGGCTGCTGCTTGCTGTGAGAAGTCCATGTTTGCTTCCTCTTAGGTTGTTGCTGGATGGAGAGCATCTCTACTTATTTCTCCAGTTGTTTGATGGTGAGGTTTTGACATTTTATGATATGGGCTAGTTCCTCATCACCTATGGATCTGGTTCTGGAGGGGGAGCAAGAGTACATGGACTGCTACCAGCTATCTTTCTCTTGAGAGTACCCTCCCTCCCTACTCTAACTTGGCCTTTCCTATGGGAAACCATCTCTAGTCCTTCGTGAGTCCCTAGTGCCTCTAATAGGGCTGATGTGATTCCCTCGTAGGCTATGGATGCCTACACGAGAACCACGAACTTGAGGGTTGGCACTTCTAAACTTTCTTGGGACTGAGGGGGATTAGAGTAGTTTTCCACTACTCTTTTACCATTTTTAGTCATCTTCTCCGCTATTGGGGTGCCTGTTCTATCATTGTTGTTGGACATGATGGCCTGCTTCTTCGTTTCCTTTCGTTGGAGATGGAATTTTTCTTCTTATGTGGGTGGGTTTTCCACAGACGATGCTAATTGTGCGAGAAGAAAATCAGGCGAGGAAGTTATCTTCGTGTTAGAGTCTTCTTTTTCTAGTTTGTCACAGATTTTCTGGGTTTGCTAGAGCTTTCTGGAATGACCTTCCTTTTCTCTTCGATCTACAACCAAAGGCAAGGGTTAGAGGATCTCTTGCCGTTATGGCTTGGAAGACTCTCTGATGATTAAGTTAGTCCAGGTGAGCAACTTAATCCCAATCGAAATGAACTAACAAAGGCTAAGTGAGCATGCCTATATCAGGAGTCTAACATCTTCTTTGTTGATGATCGACTACCTTTATAGGGGTCCTCCCCTAGCCTTCCAATGTGGCCCGTTTCTCACAAGCTAGAGGGATTTGATCTGGTCCCTTCATTCTTTCTTGAGATCCTCTTTGGCTTCACCTTTGCCTTGATTCAATTGCAGTCTTACAGAATAATTCCAGATTCCCCGATAGAAAGGAATATAGAACACCTTTTATTATTCTTGGAACTCGAATTATACCTCTTCGATAACGGTAGCCTGACACAGGTGTTAATCGTCGTACACTAGTTGATCGACATCTGTACACACTATCAGCCATCTTTGTTGTGCTGAATAACTGATTGTCATACTGCAAGGATGTTAACCACACATGGCCAACCTGATCTACAGAGTGGACACTACTTGTACACGTGGCCAGTTGTATCACATATGATATGGCGTGCGTCATATTGTGTAACTGGTCTCCGCACTACAAGGATGTTAGTCGCACAGAGTCAACCTGATCCGCAGTGTGGACAAACTGGTTAGAACGTGTGGTTAGCTATATATGTTATATTCTAGCACACGCATCCCTAAAACAACTAACTGTCTCACTACAAGGATGTTAGCCGTATAGGACTAACCTAATCCATACTGCAGATAGCCGTCAAACACATGACTAGCTATATTAATCAAGATCTGGTAACTATTGTCCTCGATAATCTATTAGTAGTATTGGAAGGATGTCACGCCGCACAAGGCAGATCTAATCCGCAGTGCGAGAAACTAATGACGTGACTTTCCATATCAAATAATTAGATGATGTATGCCGTGTTGCCAGCTGGAGTCCAGGGAAATTCGAATTTCTCCTTTACACGTGGAAAATCAAAATTTACCCTACCACTGTAATTAAGCTTTGTTGTAGATAAATTTTGCTAATTTGAGCTGAACCTGCAACTCCTGTGATTTCATATTTGTTATCCTTTTCACTTTTTTACCATTTTCCCCCAACATATAGAAGTTAAACAAGTGATGTTTCTGTGTTTTGTTATTGGCTTTCTAATCAATAGGTGTTCAGTTTTATTTTCATGTAAGGTGTTTTAGTTTAGTTGATAAGGGTTAGATGTAATGTAGGGAGATGTTACAACCAAATATATGAATCTAATACTCGTGAGCATACCGTTTTCTTGATTGGTACGATATGTACCGGTACCGGGGTGTACCTTGGTACCGTTTTATATACACACATATATATGATATATTTGTATATATTTGCAAAGTTTAAATTATAGAGATAATAAATTGTAACACTTCAATATACATCAACAATAATTCTAAGAGCAAATTAGCATCATTAATACATTATGCACTTCAATTTTTGTTTAATTATCTTAAAACTTAAGTTCTTTGTTAAAAATAATATTTTTTGTATCGGTCGTTACACGTCGGTATTTTGACCAGCATGGTATGTTAGGTTTCTTGTACCAATTTTTGTCCGGTACATTATGTACCGGCCAGTATAGTATAATACGAGATTAATAACATTGCCTACAACTACAATTTAATTGAAAGGGGTGATTGTCAATGTGTGGCCTTGTTTGGAATTCATTTTGTTTTTTAATACAAATAGTAAAATTTCACTTTTGCTACTTTCATTAAAAAAAATAGAAATAGAACACGAGACCTTGAAATATAATTTATGTATCACCTACAAAAACAAATTTTGAGCTTGTGTAATCATTTGAAATGAAAGTAGATAACCAAATAAATTTATTTTCTAATTTACAAAAATGAAAGAATACAAAATAAAATGAGTTTTAGGTGTTTTTGTTTCCTGGTTATTTCCAATCTTCTATATGATGTTAGGTGGTGAGCCAGCATGCTTCCCTCCCACCAGTAGTTGAACCCCAATCTTCTCAAGTGGCTAATGATTGTTGTTGGTGAGAAGAGAGCATGTCTTGCATTTCCCAACCTCCTAAAGGATTGAATATTCAGGAATAGTTGAACAACAAAAAGAGCATGAATGTGTGAGAGAGAGATAAAGAGAGAGATTTGCAATATTTATTAGAATTTTTAGTCATAATTTTAAAATTTTGAAATTGCATTCGTCAAAATACACGAGTAATCTAAAAAATTGAGGCTTATTTGATTAAAACTAAAAATAATAATAATAATAAATTAAGCAACGGCGAAGTGAACATTGCTATGGATACCGTTGAAGATTATCATCGAGGTCTGAGAGGCAAAAACAATTTTTCTATGGATGCACGGCTGAATATGTATTACCATATGTACACGGCCCACGTGTGGGCCCTACGTGGGTCACACAAAAAATTAATTTTGGAGTTTTGTTTTAAATATTATTTTATGCTATCATATAATAAATCAGTTTAATTGAATAATATATAAAAAAAATTTAATCGTTTATATTTTTATTCTGTAAAATTATTTAAAACTGTGAATGAAAATTCACACAATTAAAGAAAATTTATATATTATTTGATTTATCTAATTTTTTATATGATAGCATAAAATAATATTTTAAACAAAATCCTAAAATCAATTTTTTTTTGTGATTCACGTGAGGCCCACACATGGGCTGTGTACATATGATTACACATTTGACCGTGTACCCATAGCAAAACTGAGACAAAAAGTGAACACCCAATTTGATTCTTGCACACCCACAAAAAATTTTAATTATTTTTTGAGTGTTTATGCACAAAATTAACTTATTCGGACAATTTATATTTTTATTCAAAAATTAGACCTAAATTTCGGATTGAAAATATAATTTGTTAGATGAAATACTCATATTTATCCGGGTCAATGTTTTGAAACTCGGACCGATCGACAATTTGGTCGATCGAGGCAATGGGTAGACGGGTTATCGGTTCAATCGTTATCGAATTGTTATCGAACCGTAATGTTATAATGATATCATAAATATTATTTAATTATTTTTTTAAAAATACAAAGAAATAATTTTTTACCGGTTCAACCGGCGGATCAACCCCAATTTTCATTTTTAGAACTGTTTGAAATTTAGCGATTCTGGGGTGAACCAGACCGATTTGGGGACTAGTTCTCAGTTCAACCGGTTGAACCGGTCTGACAGTCTGGTTTATAAAACATTGATTTGGGTGTAGAAACTTGCGTTATACGGAACTATTTGGATCAAGTAGTTACTGATATTCGATTGAGCTGAATTTTTATAGGGTATTATATTTTATCGATTTAAACATTATTAACGGTTTTGATCGTTACAATGAAACTCAAAAATAGTTCGATTGAGACATTGATCAAAATTCGGGCAAAAATCTTGCACTTTAAAAATAATTATCTCCACAATTTTTTTGTGAGAAATTCTGACTGGACCACACTTTTAATGGAGCTGTTATATGGATACAGAAACAAAAATCTGTACATGTGTGACAGATGGGGTATCGCATGGCCCAGCGGAGCCTACGTGAAAAATTTGATTTTGAGATTTTGTTTACAATATTATTTTATGTTATCTTGTAAAAAATCAGTTTAATCGGATAATGTATAAAACTAGCGATAGCCCGTGCCGATGTCACGTGGTGACAGAATAGAAAGCGCAACACAATACTTAAGGGTAAAACAAAACTTCGGGTGTTAGTAGTGTTTTCGGTACTGATTCGTGTCTTCGGCACTTTAGAGTACATTTGACACTCATGATGAGTGACGACACTCGATCCGTATTTTCGATAAAAAAACAGTTTACTCAATAAAAAATTAAAATGTAATTTAAAATTAAATGTAAACTATATTGAATAAAAATATATAGTCTAAATGTAAACTGTTTACTAAATTACATTTTAAATTATATAGTTTACTCAATGAGTAAATTGTTTTTTTACATTTTTCTTGAGTAAACAATTTGTTTAAATTTCTACAAATTTCTACTT
>NMUG010002876.1:0-15428 GCA_002855965.1 Monotropa hypopitys
GGGATGACTCTCCAATTTGCCGACAGAAGTGAAAAGAGACCAAGGGGAATAGTGGAAGATGTAATTGTCAAAGTTGACAAGTGTTATTACCCCGTTGATTTCGTGGTCCTAGATACCCAACCGGTTGCTAATCCAGCCGCTCAAATTCCCGTTATTCTAGGACGCCCGTTCTTGGCCACAGCTAATTCAAAAATTAATTGCCGAACGGGTGTCATGCAAATCACATTCAGGAATATGACGGTGGACCTTAACGTTTTTCGCATTGGAAAGCAACCGGGAGATGATAACAATGTGTATGAAATCAATAACATCGAAACTATGGGGTATGCTTGGAGCGGGTTGACGGAAGAGCCCTTGGAATCGGCTTTGGTAAATTCCAGGGTAGAGACACATGTACCTACGCCCGAGGAGAATGAATGCATTTATTGGTTGAATGAGGGCATAAGAGTTGACATGGCTGGATGGATACTTGGATTTGAAAAACTATCCCCATCGGGGAAATCATCCATTCCTTCAAGTGTCCAACCACCAACTTTGGAGTTGAAAACATTACTGGTCTCTTTGAAATATGTTTTTCTTGGCACGGGTGAGACATTCCCCGTGGTCATCTCATCTACTCTCCACACGGAGCAAGAGGCCGCATTGATGCTTGTGTTGAGAAAGTATCAAGCTGCGATCGGGTGGACCATAGCCGACATCAAAGGCATAGACTCATCGGTATGCACCCATCGCATTTTTTTGGAGGAGAATGTGAAACCGTCCCGCCAACCCCAAAGGCGCTTGAATCCTAATATGAAAGAGGTTGTGCGTGTGGAAGTTTTAAAGCTATGGGATGTTGGGATCATCTATCCCATCGCCGATAGCCAATGGGTAAGTCCGGTGTAAGTTGTACCCAAGAAATCTGGAACTACAGTTGTCAAGAATGACAAAGATGAATTGATTCCCACCCGAACCATCACCGGTTGGAGGGTGTGCATTGACTACCATAAGCTTAACGCTTGCACCCGGAAAGACCATTTTCCACTCCCATTTTTGGATCAAGTGCTTGAAAGAGTAGCCGGTCACCCGTTCTATTGCTTTTTAGATGGGTACTCCGGTTACAACCAAATTGAGATTGCGTTGCAGGACCAAGAGAAAACTACTTTCACTTGTACTTTTGGCACTTTCGCTTACCAGCGGATGCCATTCGGCTTGTGTAACGCACCCGGTACTTTCCAACGTTGCGTCATGGAAATCTTTAGTGATGTGTTGGATAAGATTGTGGAGGTCATCATGGATGACTTCTCGGTCTATAGTTCTTCTTTTGACCATTGCCTCCAAAATCTTAGCCTCGTCCTAGAGAGATGTGTGGAAAAGAACCTTATTTTACATTGGGAGAAGTGTCACTTTATGGTGACCAAAGGCATTGTTTTAGGCCATGAGATCTCCAAAGATGGGATTGAGGTAGACAAGGCCAAAGTGGGTCTCATTGAAAAACTACCCATTCCCAAAATGGTTAAGGATGTGCGATAATTTCTTGGGCATGCCGGTTTCTACCGACGTTTTATCAAAAAAATTAGCTTGATTGCCCGACCCTTATCTAGTCTACTCGCTAAGGACACTCTGTTCGAGTGGACAAAAGAGTGTGATGAAGCGTTCTCTTCCCTGAAGGAGTCTCTTGTGTCACCTCTTATCATGCGTCCACCGGATTGGAGCCATCTGTTTGAAATTATGTGTGACGCGAGTGACTATGCAATAGGGGCTATTTTGGGCCAAAGAAAGGAGAAATCCCCGTATGTGGTGTATTATGCTAGTAAGACCTTGAACGAGGCCCAAATGAATTACACCACTACGGAGAAGGAATTGTTAGCTGTGGTCTTTGCTTTAGAAAAATTCCGGTCATACCTTGTTGGTTCACCTATCGTGGTCTTTATTGACCACGCCGCGCTTACGTACTTACTCACCAAGCAAGATGCTAAGCCCTGGCTCATTAGGTGGATACTCCTTCTTCAAGAATTTAACATTGAAATAAAAGATAAGAAGTGAGTGGAGAACGTGGTAGCAAACCATTTATCTCGATTAGATTTCGAAAGCAAAGACCATGAGGAGACTATTTGCGAATCCTTTCCGGATGAGCAACTTTTTGCCATATCCAAGGCACCATGGTATGCGGACATAGTGAACTACATTGTAATTGGGAAAATTTCGGAACATTGGAACAAAAGAGACCGCAACTAGTTTCTTAGAGAAGTGAAGAAATTTTATTTCAATGATCTGTATCTTTTCAAATATTGTTCGGATCAAATCATGAGAAGGTGTGTTCCCGATGACGAGTTCACAAATATTTTAACTGTTTGTCATTCGGGAGCATGCGGAGGTCACTTCTTCACTAAGAAAACAGTTGCGAAAATTTTACAGTGTGGTTTCTATTGGCCAAGTTTGTTTAAGGATACACATAAATTTTGCCAAGCTTGTGAGAGATGTCAAAAGTTGGGTGGTGTTACAAAGTGCTACATGATGCCCTTAAACCTGATCTTCACTATCGATGTCTTCGATTATTAGTGAATCGATTTATGGGTCCATTCCCACCTTTTTTTGGCCACTTATATATTTTGGTTGCCGTAAACTATGTCTCAAAATGGGTGGAGACTATTCCGTCGCGCACTAATAATCACAAAGTGGTTGTTAAGTTCTTGAAAGAAAACATCTTTTCGCGATTCGAAATGCCAAAGGCCATCATTAGTGACCAAGTCACCCATTTTTGCAACCGGCCCTTCGATATTCTTATGATAAAGTATGGGGTTACACACAAGGTGTCTACAGGTTACCACCCGCAAACGAATGGGCAAGCCGAATTGGCAAACCAGGAGATCAAGCATATTCTTGAGAAGACCATCAATCCTAACCGGAAATATTGGTCATTAGGCCTCACTGATTCTTTGTGGGCATACTGGACCGCCTATAAGACCGTTTTGGGTATGTCACCCTATCGGCTTGTATACGGGAAGGCATGTTATCTCCCCGTTGAGATGGAACATAGGGCTTATTGGGCAATAAAATCCTTGAATTTTAATTTGGCACAAGCAGGACTTAATCGAAAGTTGGACCTTGCGGAACTTGAAGAGTTAAGAAGAGATGCTTATGAAAATTCAAAAATTTACAAGGATAGGATAAAGGTGTTACACGATAAATCCATTATGCGAAAATCATTTACATCAAACCAAAAAGTTCTCTTGTATAACTCTAGGCTACATCTTTTTCCGGGTAAACTCTAGACTAGGTGGGGTGGTCCTTACATTGTCAAAAACGTGTACGATCATGGTGTCGTGGAAATAGAGGATCCTAAAAATGATTACATAAGCAAGGTAAATAGTCAAAGACTTAAACCATTTTTGGAAAACTTTATGGACGAACAAGAAGAAACGGTGGAAGAGTTGGTAGATCCGGTTTACCCAGAAAACCAAGAAAAGAATTGAAAAAAAATGGAATCCTTCACCAATAAAGTCTAGGAGACTTAAAATCCATGGAGTTTGAGATAGCTCCAGTGTTCGCCGTGCTCGAACGGCTAGTGGATGGTCTAGCATAGCCACCCGATTAGCTATCCTTGGTGATATATTATCTAGGATTACCACGGTAAAAGTATGGATAATGGGACAAAAGTGATTGGAGGTTTTCAAGGTTTAGCCACAAAGTGTGACCTTAGAAAACTAACCTACCGAGTAACTATTCTACCCAGAAATTCCGGGAGATTTCCTCCTCTAATATATTAACCAAGTGAGTGAGTCGGGGAGAAAAGTATATCTCGTGATGTCTGCGTGAACAACTGGTGGAAAATCTTCAAACATGGTCGAAGTCTAGGTGGGTTGACATGCCCCCGCAAAGGTACACAAATTCTTTCATTCTCTATCTTTCTACTTCTTCACATATGAATTGTCCCCATGCTTTACCGCTTAGGAGACACGGCTTCAAGCAAGTTGAGGGATGGGGATCATTTCGATACCTTCATTCCCCACATCCCTCTTAATCCTATTTTTCTTACTCCGAGGACGGAGCAAATTTCAAGTTGAGGGATGGGGAACACTACGTTTTACTTCGTTTTTCCTTATTTCTTTTCGTTTTTTGCATTAGTCCCAAATTTTGGTCTAAATTTTTTAAGTACAAGAATGTAGAGTAAACATGCTCTTTTTGTTCAATTTTGAGTGAGAAATTGCAGGACATCGATTGGAAGTCGATTGAGGACATGCATGACTTGCCACAACTCACAAGGAATGGCGATTCAACAGCCCACATCATTTTCCGTTGGACCATTCTTCTTTTGTGGGGTAACTTTTATTCTTGTGGTTTTGCATGGCGCATTGAATTTCTTTATTGCATGTACATCACATGTGAGATTGATCGGAACAGGGTCATAGGAATTTCTTTGCACAAAAGGCCATTTCCACTTTATTTTCCATTATGATGAACCTTTGCACCCCTTTTGAGCCCTTATGCTATTTATTTTACACTTTTATTCCTAGTTTTTGTCATAAGCCTAGGAAACCACGTCTTTGGGAAATCAATCATCCAAGGGTGACTTTGAACCTTGAGATGTCACTAACGGAAGAGGTTGGACTTGAGTGAGAAGGGGGATGAGAAGTAGGTACAATGGTGTGAAGGAAATGAGTTTTCTTGGTGAAATTACTGCTCTACCTGTAACCGGTTAGGGTTATAGGCATAACCGGTTACGGTCTGTCAAGTGGTGCAGAGATTTTTGATCAGTTTTAGAGAAGAACTACTGCAAGGTGTGTAACCGGTTATGGTAATAGTCGTAACCGGTTGTGGAAAATTATGAAGAAAAGAGTTCTGGGCATAACCGGTTAAAGAAAGAGGTTACGATCAGAAAAAAATTAAAAATATATATATATATAAGAGAATTCTGGAGAAACCCAGAATTTACCAGTCCCGTTCTTCTTCCCTTGTTCCCTCCCGCCTGGCGATTTTGGGCGACAGCTGACCGAGCCCCAAAAATTTCTCTCTCTCTCTCTTAAAAACTCTCTTCCCCTACCCCCAACCTCTATCACAATCAACCGCCACAACCCGCAACCAAGAACTGAAGGTTGATTTTAAAAAAATGGAGAAAGGAGACTCAGAAGTTCCACAACTGAGGGGTAATTCAAGCAGGAATCCAGTAAATTGGCCTACACCACCCGCTCCGCCAATGGAAGAACCTCCAACAGAGGGTCTTACTGAACCCATTTCTCCTTCGGCATCTGAAAATCCAAGGGAGGAACCTATAGCTGAGGTGCAGGAGCCTATCCTTATGCTTACAGCACCACCTACTTCTACCCCTACCGCCGAGAGTGCACCGTCTTCATCAAGAAAAAGAAAACAGTCAGCTCCACATCCTAAAAAGTGGGAGGATATTGTGAAGGCTCGGGATATCTTGTGTGAGATGATGGTGGCTATGCCTAAAGAGATTAGACCAGCACAGTACAGCGATGAAGATACAGTCTTGTACAGTGTGGCAGATAGCTTGGTGACGGTAGGGCTTACCAAATGGTTTGAGGATATTCAGGGTTTCATTCCTACTTTTGTGAGGGAATTCTATTTTGTGGCACAGCGACAAGGGGATGATTTGGTGGTGAAAGGTAAAGTGAAAGGAAAGATGGTAACAGTGACTCCTGCTTCTGTGGCAGCGTTCCGAGGATGCACTCGGCCTTCTGCTTCAGAGACGACTTATCCTAGGCCAGGATATTCTTCGCCCTCAGGTACTATACTTGCAGAGAGTGTTTGCACCGATGTAGACTTGTACAGGAGAGCTGGGAGGTACAATCAGGGCATGCTAAAGCCAAGTTTGCGTTGATGAACAAAGTGGTGCATTACAACATCTATCCAAGGGGGTCAGAAAAAGTTCCTAAGGAAGATGTTATTCAGTTATGCTACGAGCTACTAGAAAAGAAGACGATTGATTTTGGATTGCTTATTTGGGAGATAATTGCAAATTTTCAGGCACAGTCAGGATCCAAGGCGAGTTTACCCTATGCTTTTCTGATTACCCATCATTGTCTGAGTAGTGGATTGAGGCCTTCTCTGAAAGATGCATGGACACTTGCACCACTTGGCCCTATTACCTATGAGACTATTTGCCGGAGTGTTGGGGTGCACAAAGAGCGACATGACCCTCTATTTTCTACTTCTACTAGACGAGCTCCACCACCACCATCATCTGGGGATACTACAGCACCGGGTGGCACCTCTACATAGCAGGATCCGAGCCCTAGCGGCACATCTACACCACCCCCTGCAGTTAGACTCCCGAGAGCTCGTTCACCGATTGCACTACAGGAGGGAGGACTTTTGGAGGTCTTGTTGAAGATAGAGAGGAAGATGGATAGGAAGATGGAGGAGGAGAGAGTTGCTAGGGAGGCAGAGCAGACCAGGAGGCTGGAGTGGGAGAGAGGTGCGACTGCACAGCTTGCAGAGTTGGTCAGAGCCAGAGAGAAGAGTTCTAGTGAGAAGTCTAGGAGTGAGTACTCGGGTGATGAGGAGGCTGAGGATGATTGATTTGGGACCATTTTGTTTTGGGTTACTTTTGTTATTTTTGTTTTGCATCGGTGTAGACTTGATGTTTCGTTTTGTATATGTTGACAGGTGGGATTAGTACCTAGCTTACATATTTCCTGTCATACATAGTCTACATCTCCATACCATATGAACGTTATAAGCCGTGAAGTCCTAGTTGATTTTGTGATATCCCACATGGTTGCATTTGTGATGAATTATTCTCTGTGAATTGTTTGCCACTAACTTGTTGAATGCAGCACATACATACATAGTTCTTTCACATACTACTGCGATACTCTCTATTTGGATTCCCGAGGACGGTTCCCTACCTTCTATACAGAAAATCGTTCAGTGACTTATTCTTTGTGAGTGACCCACGAGAGGTTTGGAATCAAGGTTCGAGGTGAAGAATGGAAAGTCATGCACTACTCAAAAAGCAACCAAAGAGGTAAAATAATGTTCTTCACTTGGAAAAGAATCAATATGTAAGCATGTTCACTCAATTTCTTGTACTTAGAGTCGTAGGATTATAGGTTTTGTGGGTAGTCGTTGCTAAAAACCCTCACGAGACCCCACTCGTCCTACCGGGGATGCCCGGGGGTTTAAAGGAACTATCTTGCATTGCATCGTAATTAGGATCGAGTCATATAGTGTGTTTGCTCGGGACTAGCAAACTTTCAGTTGAGGGATGTGATAGACACGCTAAATCATTTATTTAGCATGTCTATTTTGTCCATTTTAGATATACTTTATTGTCTTTTTAGCCAACCTTTGTACATATTTGCGCTTAATGGTATTTTTATAAAATTTTATTCATTTACAGGTTTTTAGCACTTTATTTTACAATTTGGAGCCATTTTGAAAATCCAGAAACTTGAGGAGCTTTTGTTACCATTATAGTCTTGCAAGAGCAATCAAGATTGGTGATGAGAACAGTATTTGGAGGTCTAAGATGAGAGCCAGGATAGCGGGAAAAGAGAAGGAACCAATTAGAAGCAAAAAGTTTAGCAACCGTAACCGGTTACAACATTTCAACCGTAACCGGTTACGCCCAGTCAAAGAAAACACCAGAGGAAATATTGCAGAAACTGCGAACAGCATAACCGGTTGAAGATCATGGTGTAACCGATTATGCCCAGCTGAAGAAGACTCAACCGTAACCGGTTACGCTCTTTTTAGTGTAACCGGTTACACTTATCGCGCACAGAAAATTCCCAGGCGGCTATTTTGAGTTTTAAATGACCGAGAATGACATCTTTACCCTTCATTAAGGGTAGTTTTTGGGCCAGAACGTCTAAGGTGTATATATAGATGATGATTAGGTATTCTAGTCATACATTTGGATCATAATTAACCTAGGAGGGTGGCTACAACTTTCTCTTGAAAGACTTGGAGAATTTTGGAGCTTTTGGACTTGTTCTCTCTTTGAATCTCTCTTGTTTTTGGATTTCCTTTAGTAAGAACACTCTAGATCCTTATTTTATTGATTAAAGTTAATATATAAGTTGTTCGTTTCAATTTTATTAATTTATTCTCTCATGGCTTGTATGGATTTGCTTCCAATGAATGTTTTTAGTGTTTTCACCACCATGAGTGGCTAGATCCCTTGGAACATGATCTTGTGGACCACTTAGGGTAATGGGAGTAGATTCAATTTGGTGATTCGTTGTTTCTCCTCTAAAGAATTGTGGATCTCTCATAGGTGTTCTTAGAAAAATCATCCGAAATATACTTCGATGTTGCTACTGTAAGTATATTTCGTGTAGAGTTGTGCTTTCAAGAAAAATCTTCCAGAGTAGATCTTAATGTCTCCACTATAGATCTACTCTGTGTTTTCCACAAAATCTTGTTTTCAAAGAATATCTTCCGGAATATATCTCGATGTTTCCACTGTAGATATATTCTGAGTCATAAAATGAGGATTGGATTAAAAGAAGATTTTCCGAGGAATGTCACGATGTTATACTGTAGGCATCCCTTGAGTTATAAAAGCGAAAGGTTTTCTCAGAATATTTTCTGAGACTTTACCATAATATTTTTACTTTGGTAAGTCTTGTGAACTAAATCGAATCGAATCTCTCAAATCTCTTAAGTGTGAAACGATGATCATGTTCCTTCCTTAGTCAATTGATTTCAAACGTTAATTTAGTAATTCGATACTCAAATCTTAGTTTTCTTCCCAATCATTCGACTTTAATGATTTTTGGTTTTAAAGTAAAAATTCATTTTATTTTCCTAATAAATACGAGAAATTCACCTAACAAATCTGACTAGTCCCTGAGTTCGACCTTGGGCTTACCACTCTACTAGTTAGAGTAGTTAGTTCTTGTTTTATAAATTTAAATGCATTAGACCAAAGTCCGATAATATTGACACGGATTTTGCATTTAGCATCATCCTCTCCCCCTTTATCCCAGAGATCGAGTTGGCGACTCTTCCTCCGGGCTTCAACCTGCCGAAGTTCACCAAGTATGATCTGAAGACGAATGCCTACACTAATCTCATACACTTCAGGCAGATCATCTCTCTCTACACTACCGACGACGGCATCATGTGCAAGGTATTCCCCACCAGCCTCGGCACTTTGGGCTCTCTTTGGTTCAACAAGCTCCTTTCACGTAGCATTTCATGCTACCGGGACTTTGAACGAGTCTTTATGGCCCGATTCATCACCAGTAGTAAGTAGACCAAACAGGTCGATGCTCTGATCAGCCTCAAGAAGCGTCCAGACGAGAGCCTCCGGTAGTATGCTGAAAGATATTGGGAACTCTTCAACGAGATCCAGGGTTGTGATCAGACGGTAGACGCCTCTTCTTTCAAAAATGGATTGGAAAGCCATAGTTGAATCTTCGCTGACCTCGTCCTTCACCCTTCAGAGGACATGGATGATCTCATGCTCCGGGTGGAGAAGTTCTGCCAATTAGAAGATCTCCTCACTGAACGGGGCGACTCAGCACCCGGATCAACAGCCCCAAGCACCACTACCAGCAGGTGGATGGAAGTAGGTCAATACTGTCAGAGCTGGAAGAAGAGGACCGAAGGCTCCGAAGGCCTATGAGTTTATTGTGGATATCACGGTGTTCACCGAGCCAATCTACGCGGTCTTGAAGTATATCGAGAACCAGCCGTTTTTCGCCTGGCCGGACCACAAACTCGGAACGGTCAGAAAAACGAAGGACAAGCGGATCCATTGCATCTACCACAAAGAGCAAGGACACTTTACGACCGGGTGCAAACCCTTCAAGTCGTACTTGGATCTCCTGGTGCAACAGGGCCACCTAGCCCAATGGATCGATCACCAGAAAACTCAAGAGCTGGCTTAGAGGGCCATACATCTCATCCAGTCGGAGGTGGACGTTCCAATGATCAATGTGATCCACACACCCCTCAACAAGGAAGCCGTCGCTCGCCTTTGCGCAAAATCGACCAGGCCTCTGCCACAAAGCAAGTGCTCACGGTCGAATCTACTTCTAAGCGGAAGTTTGTTTCTGAGGAGCCGGGATGGTCCATCACTTTCACGGAGAAGGACCTTGACCGAGTCCAGCTGTCGTACAATGATGCCTTGGTCGTCACTCTCTGCGTCAGACCGGCCAACGTCCGGCGCATTCTCATCGATCAGGGAAGCTTCGCCGAGGTAATGTACTTCTCTTTGTTTCAAGCCCTCAAGCTTTCTGCTGACGATTTGTAGCATGCCGACGTCCCACTCGTTAGATTCAATAAAGCTCCCATCTGGCCGCTCAGCAAAATTACCCTCCCGGTCTGGGCGGGGTCTGAGACGGTCAATATGGAGTTCATTGTCGTTGATGTTCCAAGTCCGTACAATGCCATTCTTGGTCGGACTTGGATCCATTCCATGCAGGCAATCGCCTCCACCTACCACTAAGTCGTCCGGTTCGTGGGAGCCTCCGAACGATAGGAGGATATCTTTAGCGATCAGGCGGCAGCAAAACAATGCTACATCTCAGCAGTCTGGGAAAACAAAGAAATAAAACAAGTTCAGTTGGTAGAGGTCCTGGACACCCCAGTTCTCGAAGATGTTGGTGCTCCGGCTACAGACAAGGCAGTCGAAGAGCTCATTTCAGTGCCGATCAGTGAAGATGGCAATCAGTCGTTTCTCATTGGCTCTTCCCTTTACAAACCGGAGCAGGCAGATATGGTAAATTTCTTGAAAGCAAATATGGAGGTCTTCGCATGGACTCCATATGAAATGCCCGGAGTGGATCCATCGTTCATCTGTCATCAGTTGAACGTCGATACCTTCCGGCACCCCGTCGTCCAAAGACCACAACGCTCCTCTCCGGCACATACCCAAGCAGTTGTAGAGAAAGTTGACCGGCTATTGGAAGCCAACGCCATCCGAAAAGTCCAATATCCCACCTGGTTGGCCAACACAGTTGTCGTCAAGAAGAAGTTCGGCAAGTGGCGAGTCTGTGTCGACTACACCAACCTCAATGATGCTTGTCTGAAGGACTGCTTCCCTTTGGGCAATATCGATCAACTAGTCGATGCCACTGCCGGACACCAGAGACTTAGCTTCATGGATTCCTACAGGGGGTATCACCAGATCTCAATGGTAGAGGAAGACATGGAGAAGACAGCCTTCATCACGCCCAAGAGGGTCTACTACTATAGAGTCGTGCCCTTCGGCCTCAAGAATGCCAGAGCCACCTACCAGTAGATGGTCTCAAGGATGTTCTCCCAGTAGATCACAGACACGATGGAGGCCTACATCGATGATATGGTCGTCAGGAGCAAGCTTACAGTCGATCACATCCAACATCTCATGGAAGTCTTTCAGATTATCAAACGACATGGGCTCCTCCTCAACGCTGAAAAGTGTGCCTTCAATGTAGGGTCCGACAAGTTCCTTGGCTATCTTGTCACCAGTCGGGGGATAGAAGCGGATCCCTCCCAGTTCACTATAGTGTCCAACCTGAGACCTCCGTCTACCATCAAAGAAGTCCAACGGCTCACTAGCATGGTGGCAGTCCTCAACAGGTTTATTAGCTAATCGCCCGATCTCTGCCAGCCATTCTTCTAGGCAATCAAGACTAGCCGACGCAGCTACAAGTGGACGGAAGAATGTGATGTTGGTCACGCCGAAGGACATGGAGCCTCTCCTCATTTATCTAGTCGTCTCTCAGCATGCCGTCAGTTCCGTTCTTTGCCGAGTTGAGGGAACGAAGCACCAATCGGTTTACTACACCAGCAAAACTCTCCTTCCTGTCGAAACCAGGTACTTACCACTTGAAAAAATTGCACTTGCTTTGGTTTCTGTTTCCAGGAAGCTTCTACTCTATTTCCAGCAGCACACCATCACAGTGTTGATGGAGCACCCACTAAAAGCAGTCCTCCGGAAGGCTGACCTCTCCAATCAGATCTTAAAATGGACAGTCGAACTGGCAAACTTCGACATTAAGTATCAGCCCAGAACGACCATCAAAGCCCAGGTGTTGGCTGACTTTGTCGCAGAATTCTCTCCGGGGGTCATCCCCTAGAAATCTCCAATGGAGTCTCTAGCCGATGCCACAGATCTGCAGGCTGCCTCCTCGTCTGCCGCTCTGCCTCCACGGCGCTCTGGCACTTATGCCCAGCGTCCGGAGGAACAATGGCAGCTCTTTCACGGGGACACTTGGAGACTGCATGTTGACGGTGCGTCAAATAATAGGGGCTCCGGTGCAGGCATTGTCCTGGTCTCTCCAGAAGGGATAATCCATGAAAATGCCTTGTCTATTGAATATCTGGCCTCCAACAATGAAGTGGAATATGAAGCTCTGATCTCCGGGCTCTGTCTTGCCATCAACATTGGGGTTGAGGATATCTTCGTCTTCAGCGACTCTAAGTTGGTCGTCAACCAATTGACAGGAGAGTACGGCGCCAGAGATGACAGAATGTGAAAGTACCTCAGCTCCGCCATCGAAGAAATGAAGAAATTCAAAACATTCTGGATAGAGCAAATCTCGAGGGAGCTTAACCACCATGTCGACACTTTGGCCAAACTGGCCTCCGCTTGCGCTCCCTCCGGCCAACGGTCAATTTCATTCGGCTAAATTTCACAACCAAACTATGAGCCTCTGGTCATGGAGGTGAACAACATATCTGACGGACCCAACTGGATGGATGAAGTGCTGGCCTTTCTCAAAGTAGATACATTTCCAGAGGATCGTCGTGAGGCCCATCGTGTTCGTTGCAAGGCAACAAACTTTTGGCTGTCCCCAACGGAGGCCCTCTACCGACGGTCCAGGACCATCCCCTATCTGCTCTGTGTCCACCCAGCTCAAGTCCCATGAATCCTACAAGAGTTGCAGTCCGATAGTGGGGGTGTCACTCCGGCGGGCGATCCCTAGCCCACCAAGCAATCCCCTAAGGGTACTGGTGGCCAAAGATGCGAAAGGATGCTGAAGACTATGTCAAAACATACCACAAGTGCCAACTGTTTGCTCCAGAAATTCACTGTCCAGTCGAGGACCTACAACCAATCACCAGTCCTTGGCCATTCACCCAATGGGGCATCGACATCATCGGCAAGCTCCCTACTACTCTGAGCGGGTTCAAATTCCTCATCACAGTAACAGATTACTTTACCAAATGGGTTGAGGCTAAACCCCTTGTCACAATCACAACTGCCAACATCAAACGCTTCATATGGAAGAACGTCATCTCTAGATTTGGCGTGCCATATGCCATAGTGTCAAACAATGGCACTCAGTTCGTCGGCGACCTTGTCTTCAACACATGCGATAAGCTCGGTATCAGATTCTTCAACTCTACCCCTACTATCCCCAATGCAACAGCCATGCCGAAGCATCCAACAAAACCATTTCAGTCGGATTCAAGAGGAGGCTAGAATCGAAGAGGGGAAAATGGAAAGAAGAGCTTTCACATGTACTCTAGGCCTACCGGACCGCGCCATGTCGATCAACTGGCCAGACTCCTTACTCTATGGCCTTTGGTGTGGAGGCCGTCATCCCAATACAAGCAGGCTTTCCTACCATTCGGACGCAACACTTCGAACAACCGACAAACAAATCTACCATGGCTATCGACCTGGATCTTGCAGGAGAAAAAAAGGGAGTCTGCCAGGATCAGACTGGCCTCCTATCAACAAGAGGTCGCTAGGGGATTCAACAAAAATGTCCATCTCTGGGTATTCAAGCCGAACGAACTAGTGCTCCGGGAGGTGGTCCTAAAAAGCAAGAAGCAGAAGCTCATGTCCAATTGGGAGGGTCTGTTCAGAATCACCAAAGTCGTCAGCAAAGGAGCCTACAAGTTGGAGGAAATGGATGGTACGCCTGTCGGCAAACCATGGAATGCCCTCGACATTAGAAAATATTATCATTAATTTGTATAAAATATGTATTTTTTTACTAGTTGAGCGCATTCTACCAATCCGACAGTCCCACTCCTTTGACCGACTCACTCCCCTTGGCCAAGCCTCTGGAAGTTTCCCGCCAGGCTTCTGTTGGTCAAAGACCCTTCCTTGGTCGAGCCTTCGGTAGTCATCTGCATCGGCTCCTGGCCAAGGAAGGATTTCGCTACAATGGCCGAGTCTACGGCGGTCATCCACTAGGCTTCTGTCGGTCCTAGCACAATACCCTCATGGGTTCGCCCCTTGATCGTGTCTTCAGAAGTCGTCTTCACCGACCTCTGGTCAACAATTTTGCTACAATGTCTGAGCCTCCGATGATCATCTACCAGGCTTCTGTCAGTCCTAGCACAATACCCTCATGGGTTCGCCCCTTGACCATGTCTTCAGAAGTCGTCTGCACTGACCTCTGGTCAAGGATTTCGCTACAATGCCTGAGCCTCTGGCGGTCATCCGCCAGGCTTCTGTCGGTCCTAACACAATACCATCATGGGTTCGCCCCTTGACTGCGTCTTCAGCAGTCGTCTGCACTGACCTTCGATCAAGGATTTCACTACAATGGTCGAGCCTCTGGTCAAGGATTTCGCTATAATGGCTGAGCCTCTGGTGGTCATGTGCCAGGCTTCTATCGGTCCTAGCACAATACCCTTATGGGTTCGCCCCTTGACCGTGTCTTCAGCAGTCGTCTGCACCGACCTCCGGTCAAAGATTTCGCTATAATGGTCGAGCCTTAGGCGGTCATCTGTCAGGCTTCTATCAGTCCTAGCACAATATCCTTATGGGTTCGCCCCTTGACCGTGTCTTCAATAGTCACCTACACCGACCTCCGGTCAAGGATTTTGCTACAATGGCCGAGCCTTTGGCGGTCATCCGCCAGGCTTCTGTCGGTCCTAGCACAATACCCTCATAGGTTTGCCCCTTGACCATGTCTTTAGCAGTCGTCTGCACCGACCTCTGGTCAAGGATTTCGCTACAATGGCCGAGCCTCCGGTGGTCATCCGTCAGGCTTCTATCGGTCATAGCACAATACCCTCATGGGTTCGCCCCTTGACCGTGTCTTCAGCAGTCATCTGCACCGACCTCCAGTCAAGGATTTCGCTACAATAGCCGAGCCTCCAGCGGTCATCTGCCAAGCTTCTGTCGGTCCTAGCAAAATACCCTCATGGGTTCGCCCCCATTGTCCAAGCTACCGGCAGTCATCTTCCAAGGCTTCTGTTGGTCAGGGAAAAACACTTGGTGACCAAGCCTCTGATGGTCTTCCACCAGGCTTCTGTTGGTCCCATCAAGGTCAAGCCTCCGGCGGTCACCCGCCAGGATTCTGTTGGCCTCTACCACTTGGATAAGGCTCTCCGGCATACATCAAGGGACCTGGTAAACCCTTCGATGCGGCCGGAGAATAATACTTGTACAAAAAAACATAACAAGTTAGCAAACACAAGAAGCATCCATTGTGAAATTACGCGGAAGCTTATGTCACTACCTAGAGGGGGGGTGAATAGGTGGCCAATTAAAATTACTTGATTAATATAATGGATTTACA
>NMUG010002877.1:0-15426 GCA_002855965.1 Monotropa hypopitys
GAAGGTTTTTTGTTTGTATTTTGGTTGATAAATACAGAGTTTTTCCTCATATTTGCGTGTGTGACTCTCCCCCGATCCCAACACCAACAGCAGTAGGCTAGTTCAACCACGTTCCAATCAAAGCAATGCTACAACAATCAACCACTTCCATCAAGTTCCAATCATGGAAATAGGATTCTCACTTGTAAAGGGATACATTGAAAAAAAAAAGAACATGTACATCCACTCTTCAAACAGCCAACAAACTCAAATTTTAATTTCTAATTTGCTAGGCTAAGACAACAGTGCAAATATTGGATTCTTAATGCAATAACTTAAGCATCTTGCTTTTGATAACACCACATTGTTCATTGGCCAAGTCAATAAGAGAATTCTACAATCTATAAAATTCAAATGGTAGAAAATATTAGCATATACTCCTCTATTCTTTGGTGATCAAGGATAGAGGGTAAGAAGAAAATGGGAACAAGTACACAGCAAAAAAACAGACAAAATGTCAGAAGGGAGGACGCATAATATCCACCAGTCAGCACCAGAATACTCCAGAGGATCAATTACACCAGTAAACTCAGAGATTTGTGGTTCTCTCTTATCCACACACCCCGCAACCACACAAACATGTATTATACACTTCTGCTGTGAAAGACTAGTAAATCAAAAACCATGCTTTTTTTACACAACATTATCAATTATACAGAGACAGTTAATGAGCAAGGCAGGCAGAACAAATAAACTTCTGAAATAGTCAAGAGAGGGTGTAGTGTGAACCTTCAGCAGGGCAGCATTAATATTGGAATTAGTTTTTGCGTCGATCAAAGTGACCAAGAAGATAGTCCCAGTACCCTGCCCTTTCACTTTCCCTCCAGAGGCATCCTTGTCCTCAATTATGGCCTTAAGTTCATTTGTTCCACGTAGTGTGTGCTCACTGAGACGCTCAGCTGCTTCTTGCCCATAATCCTCCTCCAAGTTTGGAACCTTCATGTATGCAAGGCTGCACAACTGAGCCAGCCCAGGGGCAGAGGACATTGAAGGAGCAATTGGTCGCAGCTGACTGTAAGTAACCACCTCTTGATTTCCATAATCAATGTAGAACACTTCAAATTTGTCCTTTGGCGATTCAACAACTCGAGGTGCATTTACAATCTTCACAAATCAAATGGGATATTAAGAGGGATCATATAAATGAAGTTTACACTGCATATAATGCAAATTCAAAAGAAGAGGATTCAACATATTCGGTATAAGAAAAGAAGGGCAATAATGAATCACTAAATGGAAAGAATGACCTTTCTTGGTTTGTGCAGGGACATTTTTAAATTTGAATCATCGTTTTCTAAAATTGAACAAGTCAATGACATAGAAAAGTTCATGTTTTTGCTTTGGTGTTGTAAGTTACCAATTGCATAAAAGGTCCATTTGTATGACCAGAACTAGAAGTGAAGGCATATATAATCTCATCGGGCATACATAATCTCATCGGGCATATATAATCTCATCGGATATGTATGTAATCCCATCGGACTAGTAGTGAGGGGATAAATAACACCACACACCCCGTAGTGTTGCATATCTCATCTTTTGGTGACACGTAATCCGATGGATACGTAATGCAGACTGTAAAAAATTAATACAACACCGGATATGTGGTCCCATTGGCTATATAGTCCAATTCGATACTCACATCTGGCCAAACATCTCCAAATAGTTCTCATTTCACACAACAGGGCCTTCATCGATGAGAGTATAATGACTTCAGAAAGTTATTGTCCATTGAACCCTCTTTCAATCACTATATTAATTTCACAACAGGGCCTTCATCGATGAGAGTATAATGACTTCAGAAAGTTATTGTCCATTGAACCCTCTTTCAATCACTATATTAATTTCATATCTATTTAAGTCAATGTTTAATTCACTGCATTGCCATGTCCATGTCCCTATGTTGTAATAGAACAAATCATCCCAGTCATGCCAACTTTCTTTTTGCTACAGGGAATAACAAGTTTCCACTCAAAAGTGCAAGATTTTATTTTATAGAAACCTTACCATGGCCCGATTCCATGAATTATCTTCACTAAACTGAGCAAGTACAATGTCACCCTTCTTAGGATTAAAGGCACCAATGACAGGAGCTTCTTGAAGACTAAGAGAAGCTAATTGCTGCTGAATTGATGCCACTTTCTGATCTCCAACTGTTTGGACATAAAATTTGCCGCCGCCCAAGACATCGGTTACAATTACCTAAAAATAGCTTCGAGATTAGTACCTCCGGTAATTAATTATAAGTTGTAATACATTAAGCAGGGTATACTCAATGATAATCCTATTATAAGCACCTTAAGCTCTTCTTTCTGTTTTCTTTCAGCAGGAGAACCATTGGCAGCTTCCTCTCCTTCAACAAAGTTCTCCCATATCTGCAGAAGAAATTCATGAGCCTTGTTAATACACTGAAGACTAGTTATCATTTGAAAGTTCAGTTTAGTTCTTACTTTTAACTTCTGCCTTTTAGCAGACTGTTCAGCCTGCACAAGAAGATGAGCCTCCGGAATCCCGTCAGTGCCAAAGGAAGTTTGAAGCTTTGCCAAGCCAGCTTCCAGTAGTATCACTGCCATATTAGTTTTGGACTCCCACAAAGATCCCAAGAAAGTTCCAGTTCTATCAACAGTTTCCACTTCAATCTGAGCATGAAGGAGACATGATCAAACAATAGCAGGAATCAGTTAACCAATTCGCAGGCTTGACATGGGGAAAACAGTACCTCAACATCTCTCTGCATTATCTTTTGCCTCATAAGTGCAATTGCATCATCAGAACAAGGCTCGTTACGTCCAGGGCATCTAACTCCAGATAATGAGAAAGCAATGCTGCACGTCTCCTTGGGAATCAACAGTTTAAACCGATGACCACTGAGGACATATTCCACAACAGCAGGCAGTCTTTTTCGTTGAAGAAATGGCAAGAAATCTTTGGTTTTCTTTGCTGACGCCTAAAAAAGACATTTCAAATCCAAGAAGTGAATTTTACGACCTGGATATTCACAACAGGAAAAGGTTTGTATCAAAATAGTTTCTAACCGTAGTCAAGTCTGCTACGTGCATTACTGGAGAGTCCTTGGAAGAATGGATCCCCTTTTTTCCAGCAACGGCACGAGCTTCAGCTGAGAGAAGGCCATCATAATAGTTTGACCTTTCCTCAAAATCACGATGTCTAATTACAGTGGCAAAGCCACGGGCAACCAACAGCTCAGCAATATTTACTTCAGACCGTTGACTGCTTCCAGTAGGCAGTGAAGGTGTAGAAGCGTCATCACCTTCAACCTTAACTGGAGATGCAAGGAAGACAGATCCAAAATCCATAATCCTTGAATCTGTCGGACCACTTGCAGCACCAGATCCATCTGGCATGCCAACCTTCCTGGAATATTCCATTGAAACATTCACCTGAAATGGTATAGAACCGCATTAGAACTACTCCCATCCCATGAGATCACCACCATAACTTTAGCCCTTCCAGGCATTAGTTTCCTTGGTTTGTTTGGTTTGGTTTAGAGGTTTTATCCTCATTTTCTGTAATTGTTGAGGGTTTTCTCTTAGTAGTACACTGTTTGTTTGCTTTGTATGAAATCCCATTTGCCGATTCAAAATAAAATGAAGATGAAAATGATAAAAATGAAAAAACAGAGTGGAAAAAGGCAATGACTACATACCTGACGACCAATGAGACGTGTTCGAAGTAACTCCTTTGCTTCACGGGCATATGGAGCAGGTTTTTCATCTCTACGAGGATTTCCCATTTTGGGACACCTGATACTCGAGAGATTGACTCGTCGCTCTGCTAATGGACTCCCATACGGAACAGAATCATCAGCTACAATGATGCAATCCCCGCTTACCACCTCAACAACCTGGGGAAAACCAAGATGTAAATAGCTAAGTATAAGAGAGTACAAACACCAAGATACAAATTCCACAAATGCATATGACTAGAACAACAAGTAGCCAACCTTCCCTGTAAAATTCTGGTCATGAATAGCCTTGGAATTTGTAGCAGGAGGAACATAGTTTGTCCAAAATCTCAACCGGTTCTTCTTTGCCTGAAGTTCAGCAGATTTCAGCTTCCGCTTGGCATCTTGCTCCATCATGCTTGCGCTCCACTCAACATATTTAGCTAAACCCTACAAAAATAAAAATAAAAGAATAGTGAAATGAGAGGAAGTTGGAGGTGCTAATATACTGTGAGTCCGTGAGAACAGGAAAATTTATGCGAATTGGAAATGGGCAAATATTATTTAACAAGCTAAATCATATGACGCTCAGAAATTCCATTTTTATTCAGAGATATTGGCACCAGACCTTGGCCTGGGGATAATGGAGGAGCAATGGATAAGCACCACATGGTGCGAGTGAGGAGATTAGCTTGGATGCTCATCAAATAAGGATGTAAGTTTTGACATAGTATCGTGAATTTTGTTTAACTAAGAGCCCATTTTGCAATCATTTAAAAGACGGGTTTCATTTTGTCACTCACTCTCTATAGGTTATTTTTTCCCATTTATTGCTATATAAAGTGTAATTGGTCCATCCAATTTCCACAAAACATGACATATGATTGCCTTTGAAATAGGAGTTATTTCAAGGAGTCAACTGAATCAAACATAGAAGAGATCAATTAAATAAGGTATCAGAAACAAACTCTTCTTAAGTGACCAAAAGAAAACATTAGTATCCATCCCTCCGAGTTACTCAGGACATCTTAGAAGGAGGGGGGGAGAGAGAAAAAAGAGCCTTCTCTAAGGCCAGAAAAGAAAAGAAAATGTCTATTTTCCTCTGTGACATACTTGACCTGATGGACAGTAATACAATTAAAGAAAAAAAACTCCAGATTAAGTGGATATGGAATTTTGAAAATGGTCCGCAACCATTTCTTGTTAGGTTTTGAGAAGCTTGAGGCAGACAATTTAATAGATACAAGTGTCTGCCAAAGTTGGGTTCAAATTCATACATTCCACCATCACACTACAAAATTAAGACGTCATCCAGTTGAGTAATTCAAATGCCTTCTGCAAAGATTTCAGAATCTTTAAGTGCTAATAATACATTGAAGGGATAATCCACAAGAAAACGGAATGATACAATCAACAAAAGCATGGGAGTGTATGATAGTAATCGTCATTGAGATCAAAACTGTCAATCCATTGATATCATTAGAAGACAATTAATAGGCTTTGAGGGCATTCGAACTAGAACATAATAGACCACATGGATTATGACATACATTTTCAATGAGCTCCAACGCCAGGTCCTTTGCTAATTCACCATCAGGATAGTATACAGAACCAATCAAATTGCTGAATTTATCAACACCCTCAAGGACAATGCGGACCTGTATGGGGTAAATCACTTGAGTCATCTAAAAAGATGCAACATATACAACAAAAAATAAGAAATAGCCCCTCACCTCTCTATTTAATACACGAATCTCAGTAAAATGCTTGGCTTCCCTTCCAAATGGATCTGGGGACACTTCAGTTGAGGATCCTGACAAGGCTGCGAGTCTCTGTGCTGATGTTAAGGGGGCATGAGGTTCGGCAGAAGATTCCCCATTTAGCACATCAGAGCTCATTTCAGTTCTGACAATAGTTTCTGGTGCTGCCCTTCTTCCCATTGATGGTGCCTGGTTAGAAATTGAAAGAACAATGGAAATACGGCATGTGTAACAATACATGAATGCAATACTTACTAAAACCCTTCGGAAAGGAAATATTTAAGGTTTGAATTTCATACCTGAATTCCAGCAACAAACACTTGGACAAACTGAAATTCTGGAAGCAAGTAAACACGAAGAGAGCTTCCATCACGAACTTGCTCCACAATAGCTTGCATGGGGCTACCCTTGTTTGAAGCTAGGAGGGCCATTGCATCAAAGTTACTGTCATCACCAATGGCCGAGGGAGGTAAGTTCCTGATGGATGCCTCAGAAGCACCTGGTGCCTACAGGAAGCAGTAAGAGAAAATAAGGCATTAACCCGTTATCCGGTAATGAATGGACACAGTACTTTCATTCCATCTAATAAATTTGAACCCAAGGACAGGACATCAAGGCACGCGTTTAACAGAAGATGCAAAACCAAGTTATTCCAGATTAGTTTGAATATATATAAATATATATATATATAGAGAGAGTCCACTTCCAGTGAGGGATCCCCATCTAAATAAGTTGTGGACTTCTAATCCTGGCCATTAGATTCATCCAAGGGTTTATATTGTAGTACACTTTAATGTGATAAAAACAAAGATGAGTGGTCAGGATTAAAAGTTCACAAACTCATTTAGATGGGGATTCCTCATAGGAAGTTTTCTGTATATATATATATATATATTCACATATATGTATGTGTATACACACACACCTAAAATTTGTTCAGGTTTTTCGAAACTTCATCAAATGTGATGTTTACAAGGTCAGTTTGTGTACACAAAAAGACCATTACATGTACCAAGACCAAGTTTAGCTTGCAGTACCCAACCAGTGGGAGGGATAAGCCCTGAATAACATGCATCCTTCTCTTTTTTTAACACCACAGTTTTTTATAGTACTAATAAAAAAATATCCTACAAATGAAATGCTAGTTATAAAAAAATATGAATAACAGGCCAGTGACATCCTTCCTTAATGGAATACATGATGCCTTCTCAACTGAAAACGGTTTGCTTTTAGTTGGAAAAAAATCCACATCAAACATCTTAGTAGTCATTAATCACTAATTAAAACTATGAAAACAGGACTCTTAAATCAAATGATTGCAACTCGTCAACATGTATGGTCTTGCCAAGCCAAGAAAACTAAATCCAACTGCTCATGTATATCAACATTAAAGCTCTCCTTTTCTCAAATACTCCTTTCAATGGATGCAGTTTCTCCAACATTTATTGAGGGGCAATGGCCGTGTGTATCTCAGTTTCTTATAATTAAAAGGAACAAGAAAAGATATTTCAACAATTTCTAGACCTAATTTGCATGCCTAAATCAATTGAGTTGGGAGTAAATGCCAAAAATATCTGGCATCATTCAAGGGAAGCACTTCTAGGCTTGCGAAAGAAGAAAAAATTGAATGCTAAAAGTAGATAACTGCTCCATACCTTGATTTAAGGTAGAAAATATACAAAACTTAGAGAGGACTGCTCTCTTAGCAACAACAATAAAAGACTCAGACTGACCCTGCTCGAACATCCTAGAAAAGAAGAGGAAAAAAAGGAAAAAAGGCAATGAACTTAGACTAACCCTGCTCCAACGCCCTAGTCCTTGTTGCTTGGCTTGCTCCTCAAGGCGTAGCAGTTCTGCCAAGAAAGGACTAGCATCTCCCTTCTGCTGACCCTGCTCCCTAACCTGCAGCCACCAGATTCAGCTAATGCACACGTGTAGAAACAAAATATGCTCTTAGAGATGTGTAACCAATTCCAAGTAGTATAAACCTTTGCCCAGCCATCAGCAACAACCATCAATGCAACATTCTTATCTCCAAGGAAAACGGACCCAAATTCTCGCCCAATGGATGGTACAGCATAATCCACTCTGAAAGTAACATCCTGCGCAAAAATAAAAACCGAAACAGATTGGAAAACTGCAGCAATTCCCACACTCATCAGTGAAAAGATGACAAAGTGCCGTCATAGCTAAATGCAATCACACGAGCACCTTTCCTATACAAAGATTTCTTAAATACTCCCTGCTTTCCCACGCAAATGGCTCATCCACACTGCCTCTACGAGCCTGGAGTGTAAATGGAGAGAGGGATGAGTATAGAAACAATAATTGATAGACAAAAGGCAGAATATGAAACATGTAATGTAAGCTAACTAAACTTACCAGTCTTGGGGCTATAAGGGATGACAAAGTAATAGTCTTCTCAGGGGGGATTTCAGCCTTGTTGCTCCCCATAATCAACAAACTATCCCCAGAAGGAACAGCTTTCACTTTTCCTCTCAACCATCCGGTGGCTCCAGCTGTTGACGCCATCTCAACAGCTCAGATCTGCAGAAACCAAAATTGATGTCAACATCCCCCATGCCACGGTAGCCAAATTTGTTAGTTCACATATATCTACTATACCACACCTAATTGGGGAAAAGGAAAGTGCATTGCAAACTCTTTTCTTCTCATTTTTCGGTTCCATTTTGCCCTTACTTGAAAGAAACATGCTACATAATGAGACTATAGTCTAAAAGCGTAAGATAGAACTCTACCAATTTATGGCAAAAGTTAGGTTTCTATCGAGTCTCTTCTTCCAGCCTCCTAGACCCAGCATTATCAGGATCCTTACAAGGTAGTCGAGTCTCACTTTAGCATTTCATATAGAACATTCATTGTTTGATTCTTCACTTAAGCTCTCTAGCATTCGACTACTAAGTATTATGTATGAAAAGTTTTTCTCCCTATCACAGGGAACACATTGAATATGCTTCCATCACAAGCACTCAACATAGATAAATCGGACAGAAAAGATGCAATTTTTATGCCGCAACTAGACAAACGTAACTATCACACTTAATCAAAATCTTAAACCCGGCTAAAAAATCGATCTTTACCTATCACAAGACAAAACCACAGTAACTGTATGCAAGAAAACAACTAACACGTTCTCAAAAGGGGAAAACGAAGTCAAAACATTCTCTAGCTTCATTAATGTAAATATTTTCAGAAAAAAATCGCTCGAAGAATCTCAGATCCGTAATATAAGACGTAATTAAACCATCAAAACCTCAGAAAAGGACAGACATATCCTACAAGTACATCCCCGAACGGGAGATTCGAGATATACATATCTTTCAACACTTCAAATCGGGAGACAAAATAAAAGCAGATAACATCTTCGAGGGGGGGAAACACCCTCTGTTTATATCAAAAAAATACCTCTTAATAATTTCCTCACATCCACAAGATTCCAGTGCGTGCAAATCTGGAATCTGGAATCTCGAAATCGGACTAATGCAGCATCGATAGAGAATCAAACAGAGCTAAATTTTTCAATATAACTACACGCATGCACATAAAGGGAGAAGAGATCCGGAAGGCTACCTGGTTGATCAGTGCTCTGGATCGATCGGAGACGTAGATCAAGGAAGAGGAAACAAAATCGATCCGAATCTATAAAGTTAACTGAACTGAAGCCAATTAATGATTAGATTGCACTGCTAGTGCACAATTGATAAACTAATTGATTATGTATATATATAATATAGAGGGGGAGGGGGATGATGATAGATGAGTACCGAGGAGGTAATGCCGGAGAAGGAGGAGGAGAGGGACGGCGGATCAGAGGCAAGCGGATCCCAAAGCACGTATATATATGGGTGTGTGGTGTGGGTGTTGGGACAAAAGGATGAAGGTGGTGAAATACCATCCTATTTGTGAAAAATTACTCCAAAAACCAATAAAGCGTTATTTATTACTACTGTTTTCAGCAACTTGTCTCAAAATCCATCCAAATTTACTTCTCCCGGAAGGAAAAAAAGGCAGTAATTTGGGCCCCATTTTTACGAGAATTTAGTGTGTGGTGGTGAATTATTAGATACTTCTGCCATCATCACTTTTGTGTGATCTTGGGTAAAAATAGAACATTATTGTAAATTTAAGGTTGATAAAGAGTAACTAACAAAGCTAAATGTTTGTGGGATTTTCTAGAATTACCTAAGGAATTGCAATGTTAATTCAAAATTGATTTTTCAGATCTTTGTTGTTTTGCAAGCATAAAGAAAGTTAAATGAATCTTGGTCGTTCGATCGGGGTTCTTCGATACTTAAGTTAGTGTCTGATGAGGGAAATTATCCGAGAGGTCAGCTCAGAATAAGATCACATGTGTTGGCCCAGGCGATAGCTCGGGTATGACTCCTGGTCGCTAGCTCGGTCGTAGTTAGGTCTGGGCGAGCAGGGTGATAAAACAGGAACGGTCATTTACGTATGAATGGGAAGACACGCATACAAGACTCCGTCAAGGGATACGCGGAGTGGTTGCCGAGAATAGCGGAACATACAGATATGGATAAGGAAACTACCATATGCGGTTAGTGAAGATAAGGAAATGTGCGGAAAGACCCCGCTAATATCGGACACGGGGGCTAGGGTTGCAAAACCCTAGCTATCAGGTATATAAGCGAGAGTTAGCGTATGAAAAGGTACACGTTGATTCTCACCCTTGACACTTCGTAAATTCTCTTTTTCTCTTCCAAGCAGTTACTAATTTGATCGTCGGAGGCGGTTCAGAGGCACCCCCCATTCTGTGCTTCTGGATCATTCCTCCTTTGCAGGTAGCAACAGCAAGAAGGTTTGATCATAGGAGGATTCGAGTACCACGCGAGCCGTGCAGGAAACTGAATCATCAGTGTCTTTCTCAGAACAAAAACTTAAAAATGAAATGAAAAAATAAGAATTAGAAATTCTAGGTCAAAAGAAAGTATGGGTGTCGATGTATTTTTTTCGATGATGAATCCCTTTTATACTAGCTAGAGGGTCGGCACCCTCTACGTGGGTGTGTAAGCGGGGTGAACAAAAATGAAGAACAATTAAGTTTAATAGATTTTAAAAAATGGAAGTTTTAAAAACTACTCCTCTACATATCTAAAAAAATTATACCTTCTACACAATTTAAAAAGTGTCAGTTATTATATTATGGGTATTTTAGAAAACTTAAAAAATCTACACATTTTTACTTTTGCTCTCCCTTGATATATAGAATAGATTCATTGTTTTTTCCCGATATTAGAGTCCACTTTATACTTGGGAATGACAAAGAATGGGGTCTGACTAGACTCTTCATTATCAATTGTTTTTTGTGATTTGTCTTTGCTCTTGTATTTAATGTTTCATGCACCTTTATTGTTTTCATTAACACTTCATTATCATCCATTAACTTAATTTTTGTCGTTATTTTTTACCACTATCTCTTTGCATTTTGGTTACTATCTTTTCATTACATTCTTTTCTGTCTTGAATATATTAAAGATTAGAAATTTTCATTACAATCATTAAATTAGATTAGAACTCATTCGAATATATTTTTTATGTGAGCATTTCACAATCTGACAATCACTTTTTTTATTTAGAATATTCTGCAGATTATTTTCTACCAATCTCTCGTGCACTCTATGTTGTTGTTGCACTCGAATTACACATGTAACATGTTCGTTATAGTAGAACACTATTCCTCTCGTTCTTTTTTGCTCGGGGTGCTTATAGAGAGCCATTATTTCTACCCGAAATGTAACATCTCAAACCAAAAAACCTTTATTAACCAAAAATAAGGAACGGCTAGTGTGACCAATTACCAAAAATTCTCAAATTTAACAAACCACTAACTATGAAAGCATAATAGGAAAATATACAGGTATTTCTCAAAACTAATAACAACTTTAACTCCAACTATAATAACTAATCACAGGGAAAACTAAAAATAACAATAACCCAATAGAGGTTAGAGAAGAAACTAGCCACCAAATGCCTGCCGAAATTACCAATAGCTCCAACTGACAAGCTATGAGACACCCGTTGGAATTCAGGAATTTGTTAGATATCCGTTGTAAAGGAAAAACAATGAGACAAAGAAATTCAGGAATTTGTTAGATATCAATGGTCATACATATGACTAACAAATTCTACATCAACAGAAAAGAAATCTGAGTATATAAAAGAACCATAGAAATAATCTAATACGATAACACTTTACTTACTTCCACTGAACCAATATGAACAATTGTACTAAAGTCATCTTTTTAAAATATTCAATGCCTCTAAAGATCTTTACACACACCATGGATAACTCATCTCACATGATCCGATTATACTTGTATACCAAGACACCCGTTGTATAACATTATCACGCACACACACGTTACACATAGGTACACCACACATGACTATTGTAAATTTTTTACATGAAACCATCCAAACTCACACACATGCATCTTTACATGATGCCACGTATACCTTCATCCCTTAACACACTTACATGCAATTTGGGCTATTTTTAAGTCTTACTCGTATCCTTTACAATGCTTTACACACCCATGCAACTCATACACATATAATTAATGCATGAAATCACACCCCATTTTTGCCACATGATCAAAGTCTATTACACATGACATCTATGCATCCCACGCACGATAATGAGAATGATTGCAATGATCGAATCTCATTTTCCAAATCTCTTTTGGTCGAAGCCCATTTCTAAAACAATTGTGTATCCCACGCACGGCGCATCCCATACACGATAGTATAAATATAGCTTTGGCCGAATCCCTTTTTAAAAGATTTATTTATACATCTCATGCACTAAAAATAAATTATTTGTATATGAAATAATTTGTGTGTCCCACGCACGGCGCATCCCATACACGATAGTAATATCATTGAGGCGCCCCCAATACCATTATAAAGTACAATATACATCACATGCATATTTTTGGTACATCTCATGCACCTTTTGGATTTATACTAAGATAGGCAATATGTCTCATGCAAGCCTAGTATATTTCCATACGTCCCACGCAAGTCTAGTATATTTCCATACGTCCCACGCATGGCTAATTACATACTTTTCTTTTCTCTTTAAATAATATACCCAAATGCAAAACTCTACCTTCTTACTCAAGCATGCCATTTTCACTAAATATGCATATGTAATGTATTGACAAAATACAATAAGACATGCACTCACTGACTCCCTTGTTAGGTTTGAGCCGAACACCATTACATTAAACCATTTTCATCTACAGATAATAACCGTCAAATTGCTAACTTCCATAATTATAAAACACACGCTCATGTACACACACACACCTTGTTTTACATGCTTATCCTCTTTAACTATATTTGTACCTTTGTTCTAAACAGGGTAAATCTTTTAAGGAATACACACATATTTGCACATAGTATAACACGCATCTATATCTACCAAACTCACCAAAATACCATATGAACTGCGCCGATGTTAACTCCTTGGGATGTTGGAAATCCCGAATCAATCCAGTTGTACCAACTAAAATATTTAGAAATGGTACAATAACAGTGCATGCAAGTAAATTAATTGAATATCATCATTACCCTACCACATGTCCCAAAATTACTATGTAATAACCATAAGCACCCACATATGATAAACACATTAAGACTTCAACGAAATCCCCATGTTAATTACACGCCCAACGAACACCCTCGCATGTACGCATCTTCTATAATTACTCACATGATTTACAAACCACCAATTACTAGATCTATATGGCATTCATTTGAATATTTGAGAATAATCATGATACGCCCAACACATGCACACCACCACTGTACAACTGATATGAGATTATTTAACCAAAACATATTTTCTCCTAGGATTATACAAAGAGATCCTAGAACTAAAGCCCGAAATACCATCATCCAATGAACTACATATACATATGGATACCATACTCCGACCACAACGAGGATTTACAACCATTTCCCCCACACCATGCATATACAAGACAACATATACAAAAATTCCAAGAGAGAAATACATAAATGACGAACATATACCTTGTAGGATGATCCTCATGCTTCAGGCATTCCAAATCCATCTTTGGATCGCTCCCGAGACTCCGAATCGCCAAGATCTCGAGGGATCTCCCTCATTCTCTCTCTCACTCTCTCTAGAATGATATGAACAATAGAGGCTAAAAGACACCTCTATAACCCTAATATACATTTAGGGGACTCCAAAATCGTCTTAGATTAGGTTAGAATGATTTAGGGTTTGAAAATATGCCTATGTTCTTAATTTCCCGCACACAGTCTGACACGCTCGTCCTGACGAGCCTAAGCTTCATCTGGATGAATGCCTCGTCCGGACGATCAAACACCTTGGTCTGGACGAGCACACTGTAGTGCCAAAGATAAGTTCCTACCACCCTCGTCCGGACGACCACAACCCATGGTCCGGATAAGCATACCCGAGAATGACCCAATTCAACCTCAATCGCTTCCTTTCACCCTAAACTCAACCTCAATCATTTGCCCATACATTTTGTAATACCCGTTTCTTTTATTAAATAACATTTAACATTTATTTAAAGAGGAAGTAAGAAAAATAATAAACCTATTTTGTTTTATTATTGGAGTTAAAAGAGTTTATTAATGGGATTAATATGGATTTTTCATATTTTTCATTAATAAGTATATTATAAGTAGGAGCAATGGCATACAAGGGTGATTATGAGGTTGTATTAAAGGAAATGGTGTCTTTTATCTTTAAAATCTGCATTAGGAGGGTCATTAGGTTAATCCCTCATTTGTGCTAAGTGTGCTTAGGAGTTTGAGAGAAAGGGAGGCTAGGGTTCCTAAAGAGGCTAGTGGAGATTCAAGATTTTGAAGGACTTAGAGTGAAGATTTGAGGAAGAAATCTTCTCCAACATTGTTCCTAAGGTAATCACGAATCTAATGATGTAATTTGTGTGTTTATATCACTTTTTATGTGATCTAGATCTAAGTTTTTCCTTAATCTCGTTTTTGGGAAAAATTATAAGCTTAAGGGGTTGATCTTTGGGATTTGAGGTGTTTATGAGTTGGTTAATGCTAAAAATTGAGTATGTTTGTCATATGCATGTTTGGAACACTTGGGTTCCTTTAATTTTTGGGTTTGGAGGACAATAGATCGAAGTTAGGAAGGTTGGGGAGAAGTTATTTGTCAATAAAATCTTTCTGAAAATTTAATTCTGCACAGGTGTCGACCGGTCCACGTGACCGTTGTCGACCGGTCGTAATATAACCACCCCAAATTTTGAAAAAACATTTTTTTTGAAATACGATAATTAAAACAATGGGGAGTTAGTAGTAGTAATCGAACACAATACAGTAGAACTTCTCATTACATTCTTCTTGATACAATGTACAAACTACAAGAATACAAGAGAAAGAGTACACTGAACTACTAGCCACCAACTGTAACGAGAAAGTACCACTACAACAGTACAACAACCTGTAAACTGAAAGGAGAGAACAACGGCCCAAGGAGAGCCAAGCCTGTAACTCCAACAGAACCAATAGCTAAGACAAATTCCAAGCCAACCTGCAAGAGGAACCATGCAGTACAATCCTGGAAAGAGAAAGAAAGGTGGGTCTGAGCAAACACAGCTCAGTGACGGTAATAACTAAAGTCTAACAAGAGTGCACAAGAAAGTGCAAGTCTAAATAGAGTAAACCAAGGTTGAACAACTGAAAGTAAAGTAGGGCGGAAAGTGAAGTAAGACGCACGCCCACACACACCCAACTGTAACCAAGGGACCAAGGACCAACCCAATACAGTCTCAAACGAAACCTCCAAGTGTACACCAAACCGAGACCAACTCACCAAGACAAGTCAAGCACCTCACAACATCTCATCAGAGTACCCACCACAATGAG
>NMUG010002878.1:0-15424 GCA_002855965.1 Monotropa hypopitys
ATAACGAATGTTAAGAAATTTATATGGATTTATATAAATAAAAAGAGTTCCTATATTGACAACTATTTAAAGAAATGAGAATCGGAAGAAAGAGGAAATATGTTATAAAAAAAGTTAATAAAGAGAATAAATAAAGGTTTGAAAGAATAGTTTTGGAAATGAGCATTATAATAATATTTTGAAAATGAGAAACATGAGGTTTATTTAAAAGAAAAAGGATTGGAATAGAGGAATATTTTAAAGAGAAAACAGTTTGAAAGATCAGTGTGAGTATTTTGAGAAATAGAGATCCATAGCTATTTTGGCAGCTTTACTTTATGTTATTCTTATAAGTATTCACCAGCTTTTCTCAAAGATGACCCCTTCCCAGGTGTTGCAGAGTTGAGTTTGGGTAGAGTCCACCAGTCCAGCAGTTGAGCAGGAGTAGTGTTTGTGAGACAGTTTTCAGTGGTTTTGTTTCAGGTACACTTTGTTCTCTGAAAGTTAGTTTCTAGATTTTTCAGTTAGTAGTTTTCAGTTGTTCAGTGGTTCTGTGTTAGTTCAGTTCAGTTTAGTTGTTCGTTTTCTGTTGCTTTCAGTTTGTCAGTAGTTGTTTCCAGTTTTTTTCAGCCTGTTGCGAGTTAGTTTTATTTCAGATGCATTGTTAATAGCGAGTTATTAGTTATTAGTGAGTTAGATTGTTTGATGTTTGTCACGCGCCCGTCCCTGGATGGCTGGTTCTGCAGTCGTCAGGGATGGGGCATGACATGGTGATAACCAGAACATAGATCAATCTTTCGAGAAACATGTCGAACCACGCAACTGGTCAAATAAATCGTCGATCCTCGGCATAGGATATTTGTTCTTCACTGTCACATGATTCAACTTTCGGTAGTCAATGTATAGCAGCAACGAACTGTCTTTCTTCTTTGCAAATAGAGCTGGCGCACCTCAAGGTGATGAACTAGGCCGAATGAAGACTAACTCATACAGCTCCTGTAACTGGGATTTCAACTCCTGCAACTCTGCCGGCATAAATCGATAAGGTGGTACTAAAATCAGATACGTACCAGGTAACAAGTCAATAGAGAATTCCACCTCTTGCCTAGGTGGCAAACCATGTAACTCTGCCGGGAAGACATCCGGGAACTCACGGATAACTAACGGCAACTCCCCATGCTGAGAATCATCATCATCAAGACTAAGGCTGGAAAGCATATAGCTAACTGAGTCACGCTCCCTCGGATCGTACAAACAAGAATTAACAGATTCCTTCTTATCGCCATACACGTAGAAATAGACTCCCTCAGGAGAGAATATGTGCACTCGGCACTGATAACAGTCGATATTGGCATGGAAGGTAGATAACTAATCCTTCCCCAGAATAAGATCAAAGCCGGATATACCCAGAACAATAAAGTCGAACGTGAAACGGTGGTCCTCTAAGGTCAACTCACAATCTCTACAAACTCTATCCAAACGGACACGGCCTCTGACAGGAGTATCAACGAACAATGGCGGATCAAGAACATCCATATCAAACTCCAAAGCACGTACAAAAGAAACAGCAAAGAAAGAGTGTGATGCACCAGAATCAAAAAATACACTGGCCCAAGAATTGTAAACAAGAAACATACCACGAACAACAGAAGTGTCTGACTGCTGGTGAGAAGTCGATGGAGAGGAAACTATTGGAATGGCAAAAGCCCTGCCATGGGTCGTTGGACCCTACTGATACCCGCCCCTCGGCTGGAACTGCTGTGCTGGCCTGGCGGGAGTCACAACCCTGCCAATACGGGAAACCTGGACAGAAACTGCTAGTCCTGACTGCTGAGGGCGCTGATATCCACCTCGCTACTGCTACTGCTGCACTAGTCTGGCGTCACCACGATCGCTGCCCCTCCCTGGGAAATCTCTAACCACATGGCCTGCCTGGCCACAATCATAGCAAACTGGTGCTCTACAGTCAACTCTCACATGCCCTGGATGGTGGCATCGATGACATACCCTCGGACTCTGTACCGAACCTGAACTGACCGCTAGCTTCTAGAGAAACGGGACTGCTCTCGCTGCCGCTTCCTTTCGAAACTGCCTGAAGATGAGCTAGAGTTGGAAACCTGCCTGCGCGGCTCCCAAATATTCACTTCCCTCTGTTGGTGGTCCCTCTTGGGCTCAATATCCCTCGCACAGTCAACTATGTTGGCAAAAACTTGGATATGTTGACTCATCAAAAGTCACTGAACCGAAGGGTGAAGACCCTTCTCAAACCTCTTGCACTTCCGCTCCTTCGAACTAACCAAGTCCATAGCAAACCGAGACAACACCTGGAATCGCATAGTATATTGGGACACAGACATGGTGCCCTGGTCAAGCCTCTTGAACTGCTCCCGCAAATTCTCCTGATAGCTCTCGGGGAAGTACTGGCTCTCAAAAACCGTCTGAGAGTCTACCCAAGTCATCGAACGAATAGGATCCAGAATGGCCTGTGGATCAGTATCTCCACTGGCAAGTAGACTAGCATGCCTCATCATGAGTATAGAACTCCACCACTGACTGGCCTCGCCGGTCAGCTGAAAGGTGGCGAAAGAAACTCGCAACTTGTCCTCCGCAATGTCCAAGGTGTCCAATACTTTCTAGACCTCGAACATCCAATGGTCAGCATCAAGTGGATCACCCTCGCCATTGAACTTGGGAGGATCCATACGCCTAAATTCCCGAAGTGCCTCAATCGTACAGTTTCCTGCATTCTCCCTAGGTGCTGCAAACCCTCGACTAGCTTCGACCATGGCAGCCGCAAGCTCTCGTGCAAACTGACTGGGAGCAACAAGCCCCTCCAGAATAGGAACCGGAATGATAGGAGGTGCCTAATTTTCCATCCCACGCATCCTGTCGTTAACTTCCTCGCTATGCATGTCCTGGGCATTTGCACCTTGGCGACCACGACCCCTACCACGACGATGAGTCATTTCTACAGGATATCGCAATTATGATAAGAGTAGAGCAAGATAGTTCAATCAACTATGTAAGTCTCAATCAAAGAGAAGTAAGCTCAACGATATCAAGAACGGATTCTCATAGCCAATGGAATCAATAAACGAAGTTACACCCAAAGAATGGAACAGTGCACGTGTATTACTTCTCTAACTGACACCAACCTATGGATCATTGCCAATGCATGCTCGAATGTTCACACACATGCTAGATGATACAAACTTAAACTCAATGCAACCCATAGAGACTAAGAGTCTCCTCAAAGGCCTAAGTTTTCGAAACTGAAAGCTTTGATACCAAGTTGTCACGTCCTGGATTTTCAAACCATCTTTTTTTTAAATCGTTTATTAAATGGGGAAACGAACAGGGTTCATCACAAATTAAAATAAATATAAGTACCAATGCATCCTATTCTACACAAACATGAAAATATGAAAGTGAATGTAAAAGAATAAAAGTGTATGACTGGAATGGCGATTCTCTCTCTCTGCGTTTTGCTGTCTCCTCTCAATAGTCTGTCATGATGTATTGCATGGACATCATGGGCGCTGGGGAGCATTCAACGCTCTTTGGCCCGGCCGGTGTTTCTAGGGTTGACGAGCATGATAACCTGGAGTCGTCCAAAATCGTTTGGAGTAGGCTTGGTATTCGGGAGGACCAAATTATCGGTAAGGCAGGTCTTCAAAGCGGTGATGGAGGCCCTGGGAAGGCACGCAAGGTAAGTGGTATCGATTCTCTGGACTCAGGATTGAAGGAGGGTTTTGCCCAGGGGGATTCTAGTGGGGGGAAGCCTTGGGCCAAAGTCTTGGCAGTAAAGGAGGGGGGGATCTTTTTAGTCTGTTCATCGGAAATATTCCTCCGCGTGCGGACAACAGATGGGTCTTCGATACCTTCAAAAGCTGTGGGAAGGTAGCAGATTCCTACGTGCCAGGGCAAGTTTCCAAAGGCGGCCTCAACCGGTTTGGTTTTGTTCGTTTTCTATCACTGGACGTGGCTAATAGGGCGGTGGCCCAAATGGATGGGGCATGGGTGGAAGGTTTTAAGTTGGTTGTTCAACACGCAAGGTATAGTAGAAGGACTGGAAAAGCTGGAATCACTAGTGGTTCAGGGATTGTCATTGGAGGAGGGTTGCCGAGTCAGAAATTTAGCAGCATGCCGTGTAGTTCTATATGGTCTGGAGTCACCCAGAAGAAATCCTTTGCTCAGGCTCTCCTGGGGGTAGGGGGAGGCCTGCGGCTGGTGGCAAAGATGTCACCTCCTCCAGGAAGAAGTTCTCTGCAACGCCAAAGGAAGGTGAGATCTTGAGTCGATATGCGATAGCATCCATCAAATGGGGGAAGAGTTTCGAGGCGGTGGTGGAGGGGCTGGCATCAACCCTAAAGGGTCTACAGGCCGTTCGAAGGTTTGGAATGAGGAAGGTGATCCTTGTGTTTTCGGTTAGGGCGGATAGGGATGCAGCGTTAAGGGGTAGTGGTTGGGTGGACCTGGTAGAAAACTTTGCTACCTGGAGAGGTGAGGAAATGCGTGGTCAAAAGTTATGGAGGATCACATGCTTTGGCTTTCCTGTATCTGCTTGGACTTGGGGATCCTTCAAACCCCTTGCTGAAGTATGGGGATCGCTGGTGCATGTCGACGAGAACACGATGAAGGAAACGGATTACAGGCGGGCTACCTTAGTGTTAGAGTCAGAGATAGAGAGCATTGATGAAACTATCGATATTGTGATAGGGGATTTATCATATCCTGTGAAGGTAACCGGCGAACTGATTTCTATGGAGTTAGAATTGCAGACGATCCAGACGGCTGGTTTTGATGGAGGAGAGGCGGTTGCAGTAGAAGAATTGGCCGGAGAAGACGTAGGGGCTGGAGGAGGTGGCGCGTGTCTGCTACCTGATCCGATGCTCTCTAGTCATAAGGATATGGGTCAAGGTCAGGTTCATGATGAGGTTAGAGAAAGTCCTGACGGGGACAGTCCTATTTGCGTGTTCCCTGGCAGGGAGTCATCGGATAATGGGTTTGTTGCAGAAGGTACTCCCATTGATGCTGACGGCTTCCCAAAGGTATTAGGGGCTCAGGTTTGTCAGCTGGGCGGCTCGGTTACTGTGGAGGACTATGCTGGCGTGGGAGAAATGCTGGGATTGGACAAAACAGTGCTTGATAATGGCCAAAGCCCATTGGCTGAAGCCACTGGATCAGTTCTCGTGTCAGTCGATCCTAGGCTACCATTGGCTGAGTTGAAGGAAAATGATCATGTAGTTCGCCCTAAAGGAGGGTCCATTAAGGCTGGTTTTTTACAGAAACTCAGTTCAAAAAATTCTAACGGGGCAATGAGAACCATGGAGCCAGGCCCAAGTGTTAGTGTTGGTACCAAGGACGGGCTTTCGGATGAGATTCAGAAGGAGGTCATGGCTATGTTGGGTATGGGTAATCCTCTAGGCATTCCCAACCCGGGGCATTTCGAAGCAGCTATTCGTGACGCTATCATAGAGGAAAGAGAAGCGGAGGCTAGCTATTCTGTTGGGGTCCGTAGATCGGCGCGGAATTCGTCTTCAAAGATTAAAGTCAAAGCAGCTCTAGGGGTCAAAAAAGGTTGATTCCCAGTAGCGGGCGGGGGTCCTTGTCTTTGTTTTTTTTCCTGTGCACCGTGTTTCTTTACGTGCTCCTTTGCCTGCTCCTTTGCCTGCCTTCCTGTTATAGTCATGTTGTATCAGCTGTTGGGCTGAGTTCCTCGTTTTATTTATATATTCTTTTCTGCTTTTCAAAAAAAAAATGTAAAAGAATAAAGTCCAACACATAAAGGGAGGGAGAGAGAAAAAAGTTAAGTTATTACAAACTACCACTCCTATTACAAACCCAAAAGGGCCAATTTGAAATAAAGGAAAATGTATAAGTCTTCCAAAGAGTCCAATATATCAATGTGCTCCAAAATCATCAAGGATAGGTTCCTTACCTGCAGAGTCTAAAAAGAAGGGCGTATCACGCCAAAGTAGGGAAATATCTATCTACTAGTATGTTCGAGACTAGCATGGACGAGTGTGTGACTGTATAGAATGATATAAACAATATACATGAGACAATACAAGGAAATAATCCACTTTCTACAATGCGACTCTACAAGCCAACATAAATGTGAGGGTGTTAACCAAGGACACTAAAGTCAAGTATCCATATAAGTATGCATTCATTGTTCTCTTTTCTATTTCAATGTACCATTTGTGACTTCTTGTTTATTCCAATGTTTATACGATATCATGGATGAGGTGATTCCATTACAAGTATAACCCATAAGTGTTTTGTTGTCATTTTCAATAAATCTCGGGATCCCTAAAGATCAAGTACATCCCGCGTTTATCCATAGCTCCCAAGATGGCATGAATCCCGGAATCTCTAAAGATCAAGTACACTTCGTATTCATCCATAGTTCACTAAGGTGGTATGAATCCCGGAATCCCTAAAGGTCAAGTACATTCTGTATTCATCCAAGTATTATTGTAATGTTGTTAGGGTAAGGTTGATATAGTGGCTCATCAACACACTAACCAAACCTAATCCGTCTTTCCCAAAGGCCATTGGGAGGGCTCACGTAGCCCCCATTGTGCACAATATCGTGAGTGGAGCGACCACCCCGGGAATCCTTACAACTCAAGTACATTCCCGCATAAGAACATATCAATCCCAAATCATTGTTATAAGTCATCCGAACTCGAGAATCTCTAAAGATCAAGTACATTCACATCGATAATTATATCAAGGTCAACATAAGACAATGTGCGACCAATTTTTATAAAACATGACCCATACCTTAAACCCATCTGTTAAGCCTTAATTAGGTCCAATTGCATGTATCCAAGCTCAATTTATTCAAAAGACCACTAATTGACCAAAATCCCTAATTTGTAAAGTAGGGTTCATGCGTGGATTTGGGGCTTTTCACATGGGTCGTTCCAACATGAGATTAAACTATGTACAAGATGCATGTAACCATAGGAAATCCATGAAACCCATCAATTTCATGATTAAGCCACAAACCCTAGGTCAATTTCATCAAAATATGTTGTATACGAAATTTATGCAAAACACTAGATTTCAATAGAAAGGGAGAGAAGGCATAATCTAAAACATAGCTAGAGATGGATATCCCCTACCTCAAAGTAGCTTGAACAAAACCCTAGAAATCTGAATTTGGTGGATGGCGAAACTATGTGGCTTGTTGGAGAGCCCTTGATGCGTAGAACCACCTTTCTTCCTGCAATTTCTTCAAACAAGCCTTCTGAGGCCTTCGATTTCTAGATAGAAGGGAGAGGTTTTGAAGGGGGAGAGATTTGGGAGGTAGAGAGAGTGATAGAATGTATTATGAACACATTTTAGGGCTATACACGTTTTTAGGGTTAGGGGTTCGAATTTGGGTGAAAAACCACAATACCCTTCATTAAAACTCAGATCTGGACCCTTTTCTGCTCCCCTGTCCGGACGGGACTACCCATCGTCCGGACGAGCCTACCAAATATTCTGGATGGGTGCCACCCTCGTCCGGACCAAGCCTCCTGCTGATTTCCCCAAAGTTTCTGTTGCCTCGTCCGGAACCCCATGGATTCCCGTCCAGACGAGCAAGCCGAGAATGGCCCTAACACTGCTGAAACTTTACCGGCTCCTTCGTGACGCGCCGAGACACACTTCCTCCATGTTACTTACATTCCCTCAACGTCCTAAGGCTATTCCACGACCTTCCAAAGGAATCACAATCACCGGTACATAATTAATAAGTAAAATAACGCATCGAATTTTATTTAAATGAATGGAAATCTGGATCGTTATAGAATTTTTCCAAATTGGCATTCTAGATAAAGAAATGGCCAATATCATTGTTCCAAACTAAAACCAAGATTGTGTTTTCAACTAGTTCTCTTTGTGTCAATGAATGGTGATTTTGTTTTTTCTTTTGATTTCTAAAATTATTTTTTTCGTACATTGGTTATCATTATTCAGATAGATACTCCAAACGAGTTGTTTGTCCATCCAAAGAATCCTCTTCGTGTAAACTCAGAGTGAGTGAAAAGAATGTTAGAGTTGATGGCTCTAAGAAAAGATTCATAGTTTGGGAATACTAGTGATATCATGTGCCGATGGCACGATGCGACACAATAGAAAGCGCAACACAATACCTAAGAGTATGACGAAACTTTGGATGTTAGTAGTGCCTTCGGCACTAATGAGTGATGACACTCGACCAGTGTTTTCGGTACACATTAACTAAATCTAGACAACGCATTAACTAAAATATTTAACTAAGCCAAAATAATTCCAATGAACACAAAAGTGTTTGGCTGACGGTAATCGACCAATGGCTTCGAATGTGAGTCGTGTATTTGGCACTGATTCGTGCCTTCGGCACTTTGACTCGTGCCTTCATCGCTTGACCCGTGATCACATGCCTTCGGCACATGACACGTGCCTTCGGCACTATAAATTTTTTTATGGAAAAATCTATGATAAAAGGATGGGAAAACATGGTAGACATTCTACAGTTGGTGCTGCTAATCCTCAAAAAGATGGGAAAATCAGATGGCTTTTAATCAGTTTCGCACATAACTAAGAACTTAACACCTTTTAGGTAGCCAAAACATATCAAACAAAGAGAGAAAAGAACAAGGGAAAATGTTTGGGGAGTTCAAATCCACTAGACTAGTCAGTATTGGCGACTGTGTGAAATAACCACAGATCTGAATAAGGTACCTTGGACATTAAACTTGGACATGTTTATATGTGTATAAGAGGGATCAATCTCAGCCATCCGTGATCAAATCGAACGTATGTGAATGTCTTGGGTATAAACAATTGTGATTTGTAATGTAGAGGATGACTCGTGTTGATGGCATTCGACGTTGGTGCCTTCAGCACTAAGGTGATACATTCACAGTTTTTTAGAAATCCAAAAAATACATTCATATATAATACAAATGTAAAAAATACTATAAAATACAATTTCAAACATGACTGGAAATAACTGACAATAATAAATTACAAAAATAAATTACAATTTTAGAATATTTATAGCAAACACAAAACTCCTTGAGTGATAAACTCTGAAAACCCATTTGGTTTATCAAAGATGCTAAGTCATAGGGACGGATGTAATTGAACTCCAAATCAACCAAGCATATGAGCTGAACTCTTGATCTAGATGACTGCTACTATTTTGTATTTTGTCTTCAACTCGAGCACTCTTCTCTCGCTCCTACCTATGACACATCATAACACATATAGCACACAGACAGCCATCCTTGTGCCGTTTAACTCTATCACCGGAAAAAAATATGATAACTTTAGAAGTTATTGTGGGGAAAACAAAAACGATGGCTTGAGAAGCAATTTGACCAAGAAAACTATTCTATAAACACAATACAGATCTAATGCATTACGTAAAGACACCTTTTGTGTAAAACCAAATAGTTTGTGTAAGAGAGAGATATTTTTATACCAAAAAGAAATAGAGAATTTCTTGTTTTTTCATTGTTTGAATCTTATAAAATGGTTTTGGTTCATATTTATCGAAGTGTAAAAGAAATATGGTTCGATGGAGTGAAAGGACATAATGCGCCAAACATGTCCTATTATTTTAGTGACTGCTTTTCAATGGTGAAGGAATTGCAGAGCTCAATCAACATTTTCTCGTCGGGCCCAACATTCGATGGATTAGAAATGAAAAGGGATATGTCGGAAAAAACATACTGGTCCACCATTAATGGAAGCTTATTATCAATTGGTAATGCAAGACTGGAAGAGTAAGTAACACTAAACACCACAAAACTTTTGCTTTTAATGCTTCAAATGCCAGAGTAAGCCCACACAGCCTAAACTCACACAAACTAGAGAGAAAAAATACAATCAGAGAGAAGAACAATCGAAAAATCAGAAAAAGAGATTGAGACACCCTTTTGATTTACACCAACAGAAAAATGCAATCGATGAGAAATTACACAATTTGATTTACACCAAATTAAACACCAAAAAATCAATACAACACTTACAAAGATTATACAGACTCCCTTTTGTTACAACCACAACTTCCTTGTAGAATATCTACGATTATAGAGGCACCCTTTTGCCATAGGAACGGTCAAAGAACTGCATACATAATTAAAAAAATTAGAAAGAGAGATTGAGAGAGAGGAGAATTTCTCTACAGGACATCACAGAAGAGAGAGAAATAGGGATATGAGTGTTGGTAAACCACAGCTTTGAATGCCATTAGTAATCCTTGCAGCCAAAATGCAGCAATTAATCTTCCAACTCTGTTATTGTCGCATTTTCCTCTTGGATACCACCTGACCCACTAAGCAGCCACATAGGTCATTTTTAGTTAATTAAACATGCGACAATAAAGACACTAATACCTCTCATGAAATCTCACCTCAATGCCTCCTCCAGGATCATTGATCATACTTGAGATTGCAAGAATTTATGTCCCAGATATGTACAATTCTGTCTATGTTTCCAGATGCAAAAAACTGTCCATCAGCACTAAAGGATAAGCTACACACAGATTCTTTATGACCTGGGCAAATTTTTAAAAAGATTTAGCTGAAACACAAAAATCAAAGATACTTTCCCCATGTTATGTTATGGAAACTAAACAAAGAACTATTATAATGTTGATTTACATGTATAGTGCTATATCAAACATCATGAAATGCAATAAAATAATTTATGTATTAGTTGATACCTTGTAACTCAAAAACCCAATCTCCTTTCCAAATCTTCCAAAGAAATCCTTTAACATCTCCTTCCCGTTGCTACTAATGTACACTGTCATAAACACCAGGGACAAAATCACATCGAGGACATGCCATTTTTTGATGCAGGACATGGCGAGGTCACGACTGAGACATATGATGCACAAGGGACACGACAGAATGATTGTAGGATTTAATCATTGCACATGGTAGGGTCACGACATATGACTCTCATCTTAAGTATATCAATCGTTGCTCACAACATATCAGAATGATAAAGCATCCACCAAGGGTGCAAATATCCAGCTATCTGTGTTCCCTAATAGGTATGGAATGCATATAGAAAGGGAACCAAAACTGGTGATGCGAAGGTGGATAGAATTATACTAAGAAGAAAACTAATAAATCCTACAAATACTAATGATTTTGATGCTACTAATCTAATTTCTTCTGGTCACAGAATAATGTCTCAATAGCCATTATGATAACAGAGAAAATAGACGGGGCGCAATGTTTAAGAGTGAGAGAGAAACTCGTTTCGATCATAGCCAAGCCATTTTAAAAATTGAAACCCATTTTCAAAATCGAAACACATTTTTTTCTTAAACAATGTTGAGAAATCCATTTTGATCACAACCAAACCAAAATAAAAACCAAGAGTTTTGGTGGTGAATTGAGGATGACATGAATATTTGTTGTGCGAATCAACAGATCGAAACAATAGATCGAAAAATAGATATTTGAGGATGACGTGAATATTTGTTGTGCGAAATAGCAGATCGAAAAAAATTACATTGGATGTGAATTGGCATGAGCACGCTGTAATGGTGAACTGTACATACGACATTAAAAACCTACAAATCAAAAAAATTACATCGTTCAAAACAGAGATGAAATGTACCTATGGCATGAGCACACTGCATCGAAGGTGAACTGTACCTGTGGCGAAAACTCCATCAATGTATTTCCAAGGCCTAAAGAATGACCTACAATTGATATTTACAAATCTCCGAACAAGCCAAAATGTCGGTAGCTCAAACCCGGTTTTGCAGTCATCAGTGGCTTTGACGGTAGAGATGGTAGATAGGAGGGATTGAGTATGCGAGGGTTTGAGCGGACTTTGGATGGGTGATGGGAGGTCGATTTGTGAGATGCCATTGATGGGAGGTCGATTTGTGAGACGTCGTTGATAGGAGGTCGATTTCAGAGGGTCATTGTGTGACTCGAGAGGAGTGGTGAGGATTGAGTACATGGACTGGGTTTTACATAGAGAGAGAGAGAGGGAGAGAAAGAGCGAGTGTATTTTCCATTATCTTCCAACTGGGTTGTACACACACAGAGAGAAAAAGTTCATCGTTGTGTATATGGAAGGTCGTCGCTGCCACCGTGAGAGTACATTTGAGAGTGTAAGGTCTGAGCAAGTGGGAGAGGCGAATGAATAGTAGGGGACTGAGGGGGGAATGTGGGAGGGTTTTCTCAGGCGTGAGGGTTTTCTCAAGCATGAGGGAGAGATTATGGGCCTCGAGGATTGCGTATCGAGAAATGTACACGTGAATATGGTTTGTGATGCTTTTAGGGTTTGTGTATATGGCATGTGCGATGTTTGATCTCAGACATTGGATCAAAATCTAATGACTTTCTATATGTTTTAGATATGTGTATGTTATATATGTGTTTATGTGTGGGGCCATAGAATGAGGTGAATTGTAATATAGATTTTGTCTTAAATAAAAACTACAAAGCCCAGAGCTAAATGTATTATTGTGAGGTTGATTATGCATGAGACTCTAAGTTGAATGGAACCATTATCATGCTAGCTCATTTGGAATCAAATGTAAAAATATCTGTATAGGAATCATGATAAAAGTCAAATCATTTTGGGGTTTCAACACATAACCATGGAAGGTGAAGTGGGGGTCAACTTGTCCTAGTTTTTTTTAATGTGGATGCTTGTAGATCTGCTCTAGCTGAAATGGTGATTTTGAATGAGTTGTCATTTAAATTTCTTGAAGGTGAAGGATTTCAATGTTTTATGAATGTCGTGCAACCAAAGTAGGTAAAAATTCCCTCTCGTGTTACAGTCGTGAAAGATTTTTCAATGTGTATGTGATAGAAAATACTAAATTGAAATCATGTCTTAGAGATCAAATGATTTGCTTAACCATTGATACATGGACGCTCTTGAAAATTTTTAATTACATGTATCTCATCGTACTTCATTGACATTGATTTGAAGCTACACAAAAGAATCCTAAGATTTTGTTTAGTTGAAAGTCACAAGGGTGAGACACTATGGAAAAATTGAAATGTGTTTACTTGATTGTAGCATAGATAAGATATTGTTACCGTTGATAATACTAGTTCAAACAATGGTTTGATACAATACCTTAAAAAGAAGTCTAAGAATTGGAAGTCTAACATTTCGGGCCATAAGTTTATGCATATGAGATGTTGGAGTCATATTTTAAATCTTGTCATTTATGATGGTTTGTGTGACATGGATGTTCGCAATGCTGTGAGGTATATAAAATTATCTGCATCACTTTGTACAACTTTTAAGCTATGTGCTAAGAAATAGGAAATTTCAAGTAAAAGCTTGTTAGTTCTAGATGTAGCATAATATGTTGTAAATAAAACCAGCAAATGGAAATTGATCAAATCAGAACAAAAATAAAGAAATCAGAACAGTAATGAACCAGAGGCATGTGGTTAATCATAGTGTCCTTAATGAAATACACGAATGCGCACTTGGCCACAACCTAGGGGGGTGAATAGGTTGACCAATTAAAAATTTATGAATTCTGATTTTTAATGCTTGAAACAAATTAATTTATAAGCTTTAATATTGCACGATTGTTTTAATGATTGTTTGTTTGCAAACAGAAGCAATATATAATAAATAATAACAAACCAATCACAGGTGCAAGTGTAGTGGAAAGAGAGAGAGAGAGAGAGAAAATCAGTGGCACAACACACAGATATATAGTGGAAAACTACATAGGCATCAATCGATCCCTATGCAGAAAAACCAATGTCCTAGTCTATGGTTTCACTAGAAATAGTAAAGGTTTAGGATACAAGAGTTACCGAACTTCACCAAGCCCACCTAGCTTCTATCCAAAGCTCCCCGAGCCCCTTCTACTATCCTCCAGCAAGTCCACAGTATGCAACTGATGTTCTCTTTTGCAAGTTGATTGAATGCGTCTTAAAGACCTTCGGGTTCATCATCGTCATCTAATTCTTCATCACTTTAATTTTTAATAACATGATCTGAATGTGAAGGAGGATAATCCACACTTCCGGCTAGCACATTGACCCTTGTAGTGTCAATGTGGCTCTCATTATCCACATCCTCCTCACTATCATCATTCCAAGTTATTTCATAACTTTTCTTAGTCTTTTTAAGTGTGTTTGCACATTCGGATTGAATGTGACCATAGCCTTGGCATGCATGGCATTGGATAGATTTGGATGTCTTTTGCTTTTCAAAAGTTGGTTTTTGATTTGTAATCTGTGAGGAAGATGATTTTTTGTATCCATCATTGGATTTAGCTTTTACAAATGCTTTTCGGTTCTTACCCACAAATTTTCTGAATTTTTTCGTCATGTATGCAAGAAGTTTATCATCAAGTTCGATTTCATCAGCGGACGATTCATCTTTTGAAGTTTGAAAGGCAATGACTTTATTTGTTTTAGGAATCGTTTTATGAGTTAATGATGAAGCTAAGTGCATTTTTTCATATGTTTCAAGCTTTCCTACCAACTCCTCAAATGACATACTATCAACATCCGACCTTTCCTCTGTAGCAGTAATCTTAGGTCTAAACCTATCGGGTAAGGACCTAAGAATCTTACGACAAATTTTCATATTTGGAAGAGACTCGCCTAGACCGTGAAAAGATGTAACTATGTTGGTAAGTTCTGTGATGAAGTTTGAGAATGTGTCATCTTCTCGCATCCTAAGATCTTCAAATCTAGTGGTGAGAGTTTGAATCTTAGAGACACGCACGGTGTGTGTCCCTTCATGACAAACTTGTAATATGTCCCAAGCCTCCTTGGCCGTGAAACAAGTAGAAATACGACCAAACTCTCACCTACTCACAGCATTTTGGATGGCAAGAAGTGTCTTACTATTAGCCTCAAAACCTTCGATATCATCGGAATTAAATTCAACCTCAGTCTTAACTCTAGACACTTCAGTAACAGAATCTTCCATCATAGGTTGTTCATAACCATGTAACACGGAATGCCATACTCTAATGCCCATTCCGACTAAGTAGTTTTCATACGATTTTTCCAATAGTCGTAGTTGGTTCTGTCAAAATAAGGGGATCTAGAATTCGAGGCACCATCTCTAGGTTTTGGGGAATCCATAGTTATAACAGGATCAACTCAAGCGATTAAGCTTTGACGAGTTACCAAATGAGCTACTTGTGCCAGACACTCTAAGGTAAACAAGTATAGAGCAACCTTGATCTGATACCAATTGAAATACGCGAATGCGCACTAGGCCACAACCTAAAGGGGGGTGAATAGGTTGACCAATTAAAAATTTATGAATTCTGATTTTTAATGCTTGAAACAAATTAATTTATAAGCTTTAATATTGCACGATTGTTTTAATGATTGTTTTTTTGCAAACGAAACTAATATGTAATAAATAATAACAAACCAATCACAGGTGCAAGTGTAGTGGAGAGAGAGAGAGAGAGAGAAAATCA
>NMUG010002879.1:0-15422 GCA_002855965.1 Monotropa hypopitys
TTTATCAAACATAGTCAAATTTATGTTTTCCAAAACATGGGTTTTATAGAAAACCTTAATTTTAATCTTGTAAATCAATTTAGGTGGCCTAACACAATCATACAAACACAAGATAGAGGCATATTTACCTCAAGTCCAAAGCATGGAGAAAATCCTAGGTGAGGGTGTCTTGACAACGGCACGAGCTATGCACATAGATGGAAAGAGCTCGACGAGGTAATCGACGTTCATCAAAGGCCCAACTCCATTGGAGCTTGGGAAGAGGGAGGTATTTTAGAGAGAATGGAGAGAAATACTCTAATGGAGGTAGAGAGAAACTGGGTCAGAAAAATAGGAGAAGATGACCCCGAATCGTGCACACAATCATATATATACCCCTATGTAAAATGACAAATTTGCCCTTCATTAAACATTTAAACTGGAAAAATACTCGTGGCGATCGGTCAACAACGGCAACATCGACCGGTCGAGGCTTTATGAATAACCTTTCTGGAATGTCGTGACCGGTTGACAGCATTACAGGGGACCGGTCACGGGCTGGTGCATGACCCCACTAAAATACCACGACCGGTCAGCAATGGCAAGCCCGACCGATCGATGCTGGAAAAAATGCATCTTTTAGAAAATAAAGCCCAACCTCGACCCTAACTTCTCCTGGGACTTCTTGGAATATCCCAAATCGAATACGAACCAAATGGATGGACCAACAAGGGGTCCAACGCCCAACTCTAATCGTCAACGGAAACCAAGGAATCCATACTAAAATTCATAGACCGATTAGAATATCGAATTAAATTCTGAAAATATAATTCCAAAAATACGAGTCGTGACACCTCAACCACCTTAAAAGAATTTCGTTCCCGAAACTAACCAAGGTTAGAGGAGCAAATATCACGACCAATGAATACCAAACTTGAGAAAACTCCGCGTTCCACACAAAAGTATAAAAGGGATAACTCCCGATAAGGTGTGGACACGCCGACACGAAAGGGACACGCCGATACGAAAAAGACACTCTGGCATAAGAATTAATTTTGCCAAAGGCACAAGGGATGGAGGATTCCACAAGGGATTTGTCTCCTCAAGAACAAGAAATCAATAACCTTCTTACGATGATACTCATAACAAGGAACGAATTGATTTTATAATTGTCAACACTCCACTAATATTCTACAAACTCTCACACACACGGTTTGCAATTTCGTTACCCTACCTACGGGTACACACATATCCCCTCCCCCCACACCCAATGCGATAATCAAGTGACCACTACAATTAAAGTTTGAAAGGTACCGGCCGGACACTATTCTCAATCTAAGTTATAGGGTCATCCTTATACCATACAAGCAAAGAAAGCATGCACCCCCAGTCGATTCCGCACTGAAGGTGTAAGAATAACTGACTCAATTACTCGTTCCCAATGCATCTAACAATCTACCAAATGCTTATGGCACAAGGATATGGATTTTCAAGAAAGCAAGAACGATTCCAAAAGACATACCAATCAAACAAGTGGAGAGCAACACCAAACTTGTCCATCGCAACAAGAACAAGGTGGCACAAGAGAACCAACACAACTCATCCACAATTCACATGGAAATGAGATCACAACTCAAATTAATTGTGGCATCAATCTATAAAGTAAAATACCAAGGAACTTATGACAAGAAGCATCCAAACTAAGCAAAGAAAGTCTCAACCAAGAGAGTTACTACAAAAGATGTCCACAAAGGGGAGCAACATCTAAAATAAGAATGCATAACGTCAACCGAGTTTACAATGCTACTTAGGAAAACACAACGAGGGTACCAATCCCATCAACGCACCATACAACTAAGACGAGAAATACGAAATGGGTCTACTAACATGGATAAACCGGTGGCTGAGGATCCGCCATAACAATCATATACACTCTACCATGAGTCATCCGCTCTACTAGTTGCTTGCCTCTCTGAATCGAATCCAGACGTGCACCTCTAGAACTGGTTCCTCTCTCAAACTGAGGACTAGATGTGAACGACTGGTGATGAGACTACTGACTCAGACTTCCTTGCTGGAACTGCTCAACTCTTGGCCCAACCGGTGAGTGATGCCCAACTGACATCTTTCCTTGCCTGCCGCTCCTCTGCACAATTTCTTCCCAAATGCCCTGACTGGCCGCACTCGAAATAAGTAACTCGGGGACACTGAGAACGATAGTGCCCTTCCTGATTGCAATGATGACAAATAATGTGGCTCCTGGGTAGCCCTTCTGCAACACTAACACTGACAATGGAATAAGAACCCTGATGGCTCTGAGAATAAGAATACTCTCTATGCCACTTCCTCCCAAGACTGCCTGAAGAATACATGTAATTTAAAACAAAAGACTACCGACGAGGCTCCCACACTCCAACTTCTTTCTCTTCTTCCTTGGAAATAGGCTCAATAGCCCTGGCTCAATCCAACATAGTGGCAAATGAATGAATACACTGCCCAACAATGAGTCTCTGGATGGAGAAATGAAAACCCCGCCCGAACCTTTTACACTTGCGATCTTATGAATTGACCAACTCTGGAGCAAAACGGGACAAAGACTGAAATTTGATCGCGTACTGAGAGACCGTCATGTCACCATGCTACAACAACTCGAATTGCATCCTCAACTGCTCACGAAAGGATTCTGAAAAGTACTGATCCTCGAAGGTGGAAACGAACTGCTCCCATGAAATGGCACCCACATTCTCATCAACTAATCCCGGATCCGCAACTCTAGCCAATCTTCGCGCATCTTTCTTGGCTTCAACTATCGAACTCCACCACTCTCCTGCTTCACCAACCAACTGATAGGATGCAAAAGACGCTCACATCTCATCCTCATCGATGTGAAGGGTATTCAATGCCTTAAAAATCCTGGAAAGCCAGTGATTTGCCTTAATAGGTTCACCCTCTCCATTGAAACTAGGAGGGTTCATAGCACGGAACTCTCGTAAGGCTTCCATCACGTGGCTAACACCCCTATCCCTGGGGGCTTGAACTACTCTGGTGGCCTGAACCATGGCCTTGGCAAGCTGCCTCGCAAATGTTCTAGGATCCACTTCTCCTTCTGGACCCACTTCAACATTCTCCTCTTTACGGACATCTTCCATCGGGATTTTCTGATGTGCCTGACGAGCCCTACGACCTCTATCACGAGTAACCATACTGGAAACCGAAGCAACTAGCGGTGATATATCCTAGCAAACACCAAAATAACACGTTCAATACACAAACCACGATAACACTATACTCATAAATCTCTACATATGAACTATGAGTCAATCTATATCATACGCTAGAAAATAAAACACATGCTCAACATACACACATATCTATAAATACAACCTCCAATACACTAGCGAAGGCCAAACTCATTTCAAAGACCAATACCAAGCTCCTATGCCTCACACAAGGACATACAAATGCCAAATTCCTATGCCTCATACAAGGGCATACTAATGCTATACAACTCTCAATGCATGCAAACACAAACAAAAGACTCCATGGAAAGCACATGAAGAACCCATTGAGATAAAGAATCTCCCCAAGGTTCCAAGGTTTTTGAACGAAAGCTCTGATACCAAGTTGTCATGCCCCGAATTTTCGAACCATTTTGTTTTTTGAAATGGAATAAAAGAGATAAGAGAATGGCTATTTATAAAAACCATATTAACCAAACCACATCACAAGGGGGCGTGAATAGTTAAAACACATCTTTACAATATCCTTTACATAAAACTTGATTGAAATTGAAGTACATACAAGCCTTTACATTTAAAATAAAACTCAACTATAAGAAAAGGGGAGAAGGGGATTTATTACAAAGGTACAAAATGAAATACAAATGAAATACCTCTGGCTGAAAAGGAGATGAAGCCAACCAATGCCAAACCCCACCTACAAGCTACCAAACCATGCCAACCTGTAGAAAACTGTAAAAAGAAGGTTGAGTCATAAAGACCCAGCAAATATGCGTCTATCAAATGCAAATACAATTATAGTGACATGTGCAAGTGGTGTGAATCCCTACGATGCAATCCCAAGCATGCCATCCTTCACACAATCTCAAACACCACAAACAAGTCACTTCCCAAACCAAGACTCACAAATCTAACCAAGTCTCTCATCTATACAAGTACACCAAGAGATAACTCAACCATTGAATCTTACTCAAGACTATGATAACACAAGCCCATAGCCTCTCTTGACCAATTACCCCCTAACCATGTAACCAAGCAAATCACACTTGAACAAGGCCATAATGACTAAGGGGCTCAACCTCAACCATGCCATGACAAGATGGCACCACTACTACAACTCTCTAGGGAGGGCACACCCAAGAACACAACTCGAGTCTAGTGACATTTCTTCCAACCATGGCATACCAAGCCAAACACCACACCGAGTCCATTAGCTAATTCCACAACTTAGCTTATACCCACAACCCACCAAACCACATCGCACTTCAACTATCCTTCCGTTTCCTCTATATATATATATCTATATAGGTACACATTGGTGAATTGATTTATCTTGTTTGATTAGTTTGTTTGACTCTCGGCTTAACACAACTTTGAAAATGAGTCACATGAGTCTCGAACCACCTCACTAAATAAGGACCATCCTACCCCAACATAGACTATATCTTGAAAGAGTCACATGAGTCTCGAACCGTCCTACAAACAAGGACCGACCTACCCCAAACATAGACTATGTTTAGAAAACCACTTTAAAATCATTAAGCCCAGGATCGATTTATAGTTGCCTCAACGAATTCAAGGACTGACTAACTCACGAAGGAATCACGAATTGATTCAGGTTGTCTCAATGAATTCAAGAACCAACCCCACATGCAAATGACCATGAATTGGTCCGAGGATCATGAATTGACTTAGAGATCACGAACTGATCTATCTTTCCACACATCTATGATCACATTATTTTTGTTGGTTATTTAATAGGTGAATTGATGAGATTGATGAATTGAATCTAAGAGAACGAATTTCCCAACACTAGTGACAAATTCACTTCAAAGGGACGAATTCCCAACTAAGTGTGATGAATTCACACATCAACACATAGATCATATATATCTAGCTATCCAACCAACCCCATCCAAGGTCACTACATCATAGGGACGAATTCCCAAACCAAGTGTGATGAGTTCACACATCGTTACACAATTCCTTTCGCTATGGTATTTCATCAAACACCTAGAGTGCACAAGTGCACACAAGAGTCCTAGTCACTAAGGACACCTACTTCATCATCTAATTCATCACCCATAAGTTCAAGGTCACACACAAGGGCCTAAGTACGATCTAACAATCTTGCAAAACTGTGAATCTACCTCATAAGCCACATGGGTATTGTATCAAATACCTAGCGGGCACAAGATCACCGCTCAATTCCATCAATTAGACTCCTAGGACAAAACTCCCAATTTCCATCAAACTCTAACAATTTCAATACAAGTCCTAGGCATACAATTTACATCCTCACATCCTCACATCCATCAAGAACACTCTAACCCTATGCAACTATGCCCAGAATTTCATTTTTATCAAACATAGTCAAATTCATGTTTTCCAAAACATGGGTTTTATAGAAAACCTTGATTTTAATCTTGTAAATCAATTTAGGTGGCCTAACACAATCATACAAACATAAGATAGAGGCATATTTACCTCAAGTCCAAAGCATGGTAAAAACCATAGGTGAGGGTATCTTGACAATGACATGAGCTATGCACATAGATGGAGAGAGCTCGACGAGGTGATCGACGTTCATCAAAGGCCCAACTCCATTGGAGCTGGGGAAAAGGGAGGTATTTTAGAGAGAAGGGAGAGAAATACTCTAATGGAGGTAGAGAGAGAAACTAGGTCAGAAAAATGGGAGAAGATGACCCCAAATCGTGCACACAATCATATATATACCTCCCTACGTGAAATGACAAAACTGCCCTTCATTAAACATTCGGATTGGAAAAATACTCGTGGTGACCGGTCGACAATAGCAACCTCGACCGATCGAGGCTTTATGAATAACCTTTCTTGAATATCACGACTGGTTGACAGCATTATAGGGGACCGGTCGCGGGCTGGTGCAAGACCCCACTGAAATACCACCACCGGTCGGCAACGGCAAGCCCGACCAATCAATGCTGGAAAAAATGCAACTTTTAGAAAATAAAGCCCAATCTCGACCCTAACTCCTCCCGGGACTTTTCGGAACATCCCGAATCGAATACGAACCAAATGGATGGACCAACGAGGGGTCCAATGCCCAACTCTAATCGTCAACGAAAACCAAGGAAGCCATACTAAAATTCATAGACCGATTAGAATATCGAATTAAATTCCAGAAATATAATTCCGAAAATACAAGTCGTGACAAACGTAAATGCCCTACCTTTCCTCGTAGTATTGACTGGCTCTGCCTTGATTGCCGGATGCCATATCCTTTCTGGCTGGGCTGGTGTCTTCATTAAGCTAGCGGTACATTTACGAGCGATATGACCTTCCCAAATTTTACTTTTATTTTAGTAAGGATTAAAATGCATTTCCCGAAATGTATTCTTCCATATATAGGACAAGTTTTATATAGTCCTAAATATCTACGCTGACACATAGGACAGACAGGATATGGCATAAACTTTTGGCCATATTATGGCTGGCTATAATCTTGTTAGGGTTCAACTCTGCTATTTGACCCTTCTATTCTTGCCTGCTTAGTCGGACTTCGATGATAATGCTCTGACCACTTTTCTATTTTTCTTTTGCGATATTCATCAGCGTTTTTATGTTGTTCTTGATCAAACTCGGATATTAAGGCAACATCAAGTACTTCTGAATAGCTAGACAATTTCAATAGCCTGACAGACGATTTAATTGATGGCCTAAGCCCGAATTCAAATCTGTTGGCCTTCAAGTCCTCGGTTGCCACCATATGTGAGGCAAGCGACTTAATTCTGTGAATTTCCTATCATAGTCGGATACGGTACCAATTCCCTGTCATAACATAATGAACTCCAAACACTTATTATCCCTTATGGATTTCAAGACATGCTTTTCATAAAACACATCTAGGAATCGACGCCATTCCATTTCTGGTTCAAAATCTTTTCTCGTCAGCCATCATCTATGAGCGTCACCCTCCAGCATGTATGTTGCTAATGCCACCTTCTGAACTTCCGAACATGTTATAATCGAAAAGATCTTCTCCATACTTAGAATCCATTCTTCTTCTTTCTCTGGATGAATATCTCTTGCAAATGTCGGTGGCTTCATACATTGGAAATCTCTTATCGATACTTCTTCGTTTACGACTAGTCGTCTTTCTCCTATCATTTCTACCATACCAGCTCTAATCTCTTCTACACGTCCCACCCGATCAATAGGAGGGGATGGTGGTGACAGGTGTTCTACATTACCTTATTCTTCGTTATGCTCTATTATCTGAAATTATAATTAACCCTTATTATACTTACTCAATTCTTATATCCTATCTTATCTTAAGGCTTCCTACAACTCTGAGATATTTTTCATTCAAAATACTTTACATCTCATTTTATTTTATTTTACGAAAATATTATTTCACATGTCTTATCTAAGAGTATCCATTGAAGTATCGGTGATGAACTGTACTTTAAACAATCCAAATGCAGACCCCAAAGTTTTCAAAAATAAGTTATCACATAAGTTGATCATATACATCCTTACTAAGGTGATTTATAAGTACTAACTCCCATAATCTTATTCTTATTGCTCGGCTTCCTCAAAATTGTGCCATGACACTACTAAATCTGTCATGACCCTGATCTATTTTCAAAGTCACCGTGACAGAAACTGTACCTCTGGATCAAATACAAGGTTCTCCCTCATATTAGGGTGTATACAAGACCCTAGGAAATGACCAAAACACCCTTAATGATTCTGCCAGAAATTTCCCCTGACCAACCCGAAACCATTTGCGCAACCACGGGAACCAGTTGCGCAACCCTCTGGACCAAGACCAACCTTGCACTTTCAACCTGGAAAACGGTCGCGCAAGCCTAAGGAAAACCGGTTACGGGGACATGGATACTGGTTTTGCGTGCAACCAAAATTGTTTGCGGGGTATTCAGCTGCCACCTCTTCTAAGCTTTGGAAACTGGTTATGGGGCACCCAGGGAAACTAGTTGCGGGTACATGGGAAACCGGTTACGGGGCCCTCTGATCTACCCCTTCCAAAGATCGAGTGTAGTATTTTGGGCATAACTTCTTCGTCTGAACTTCGATTGAGACGATTCAAATTGCATTATTTCCATAATAAAAATTCTCTACGCCTTCCATGAAGAAGTTATTTAATTTTCGGAATAACTCGAGGTCATAATGGGCCTAGAAAGCTTTCAACATATTGCCGGAATGACCCCTCATTACACTAACCTCGTACCGAGGACTCTAACTATCCCGAACTATTGAATTTTTATTGAATGAGACCTGATATCAACTATAATCCTATTTCAAAATTTATTTTAAATTCTAGATCGCTACATAACTTGTACAAAAATGTAACTTGTTGAAAAGCTTAATTGAAATACACCATAACTTGTAAATGCATTGTAACTTGTCAAAAATGTACTATAACTTATTTAAAATGCACTTTATTCCTAGATATATATTTTGAATTGAAATGCTTAATTAAAATATACTGTAACTTGTACAAAAATATACTGTAACTTATCAAAATGCACTCCATCAACTTTATATATCAAATTCAAAATTTACATATTTAGTTACATTGTTACTCGTATATTGATGTATATCACTTACTATCTGGATGAATTTAATACTATTGTTGTTAACTCTTGGCGTTAACAAATTTTGTCTTCTAAAATCTTTGTGTCAACTTTTATCGTCGACGTAAAACATATTTTTATCGTAATCATAGGAATAAAATAGTAATCGTGCAATAAAGGAACTAATGACGGATAAGATGTAATTGCCCGGGTGACACACAACAATAAGTCTAAAAATAGTACGGGCCAAAAAAATTCTCAATTTCAAAGCCCAGTCGTTTTATCTCTGTATAGCAAGTACTCCTACCTTCACAAAACGAAGCCAAAACCGTGAGGGAGAAAAATGCAGCAGCAAACACCATATGCACTCCACGCCGCGGTGGCGCCGGCCCAATCGTCGACGGAGTCGCCGGAATCAACCACTCAGGCGCCTCCCAAACAGGTTGCTCTGGCCATGGACAGGCTATCGAACGCCGGACGTCTTATTGCTGACGTAAGGCTCCGGGCGGACCGTCTTCTCGAAGCTCTCTTCGTCGCCTCGCAGCCTCACCAGTCCACCAAACCCTTGTACTTGATTCTCAAAGAAGAGGCTTCCATGCGACAGCACCTCAACGACCTCCGAGCAATTGGTAACTAGCTCCTTTAGTCAGGTCTCAATTTTGCTCTGTTCGACATGTTATAGGGTTAGCCGGTTAGGGTTTCGATTCGTTCTAAGGATATTTGCGTGATTATAACATCATAACAGAATGCTCTTAATGTGCTAGCATTTTGATTTGTGATCAGGTTGATACGAAACACAACTGTTGGTACGAAGTGACTAGTCCGGGTTTGTGGGTGAACAATACCTTCTCTTGTGATCAATGTGATTAGTTAAAAAAGTGATCTTTATGTTTTTGCTGACACGTTGTGTTTTAATGGAAAAAAATGAGAGTATTGCAGGTCCTAAAGGCGAGTGGAATGTTTGATGACCTTTAGATCAATGCTTGTTTGTCTGCGTCAGTATATAGATAAGATATGCACATGTACATCCTGGTTTGTGATTCTCTCACATGCTTCTGAATGCTGAAGTAATACCACGACAGCAGTGGAATAGTTACGTTTTGTTGTAGTAGAACATAGTTGAGCTTTGAGAAAAAGGAACAAGACACATGATCTCTTTGAATGAAAATGGAAGTAACATGAATAGAACAATTTTTATGTACTAATTACTCAACGGAAGTTATGGTACCAATATTAACCAACTCAAAATCTACGGTGACCCGAATCCAAAAGCATAATGGGTGAAGGTTTAGGTTCCGTATAAGTGAGCTTAAACTTATAGAATATGAGGAATTTGAGTGGATCACAACAGGCGTGTGGCGTTATTCTTAGGAGGTGGAGTGTGGTGTCCTCGATCTCATAGCCTGATCTTATGAACACATTGGGTTAGGATGGATGAGACAAGGTGAAGGTGCTTACGAAATCCATGATTGTATCCCACATTAGTTGGTGAGTGAAAATGAAGGTACATTTAAGTATGGGCTTGAACCTGCATAGAATATTATATTTAACATCCGTTCAGGTGCAGTCCAACGAGAAAGAGAGAAATATTGTTTAATATGTGGTCTGGTGTCACGGTGCACCCTTATACTCATCCACATTGTGATTTCTTATGCAGTTGTGCCCTACAATACACGCCCACACATTGCTTCCCATACCCATGCATGCCGTCACCCTCGCCGGTTCAGTCCCTAGCGACTTCAAGACTTATTTATGTGGGTCCGATCTACACTTTGAGTGTTGCATATATTTATGGGAATGGCCTTAGTTTAGAGCTACCATGGGCACGAGCCTTGTAATTTTCCATATTTTTAGTATATATAGATTTCCATTATGACTGCTCAAGCACCCCATGTTTCATCCTATTATATTTGGCACGGACTAGGATGCTATATTAACAAGAGGGTGAGGTATGTGCTTTTTCAGACCCAAACTTGGTAGGCCTTGCGTACTATTGAGGTTGCAAACATTGTATTCTTGCCCAATGCTTGTAAATGCATAGTTTAATTAAAGAAATGGCTTCATTTGTGCAATTCTAGTGCCTCTTATTGTTTATTTCTTTCAAGCTTGTTGCATGTCTTTTAACTTCTTCGGTGCACCTATTCTAGATAGTTTTCAATGTCGTAGCTCACGCACTAACTTGATCTTATCTTTTTGCATTGCAAACACACTTGGTGAGCGTGGTGGTCTAGCAAAAGTTTTTCTCTAGCGCCACACATGTCTTATTCCACAAGGTCATCTGGCATCGGGCGATCAAATAAGTAGTCTCATGCAGTTCCAATGTTAGAATTACTTATGTTATGCTGTTGGTTGCAATACAAATTTGATACTCCCTTAGCTTCCTTACCCACCTTTCAAGTTTGGGATGTCCTGAAATGTTATTCACTTTGAAAATTTAACAGCCAATGGTTTTTAGTTTTTGATAACCTACTAAACACCGACATTCCTATTTTCTTGCCATATCCATGTCGGACACTTCGGGGACACCGACACTCTGGGGACACTTGGGGACAAAAATACGACACACTACGTGGTATGTCTAACAAATTATATTATTTTGAAGTATACTTTATAATATTAGAAAAAATATGAATAAATGACTTTTGATCAAAGCACTTGTTTACCTCTTAGACTTTAAAAGCAAACAATAAGAATTGTAAAATACTATTAGTTGGGGATGAAAGTTGTTGATTTGAGATTGGATATCAATTAGGAGGAGTGCAACTGTGTTTTTGTGTTGATAAATCTACATTGACCTCGAGGAGGTGGGTTTTGGGTACATAGGAGAATAATTAATATGCTATCAACATTCAGGTATTCAGATACAGTGTTCTAAAAGGCCCCACCTAGGCCCACCTAGGTACTAGGCGATAGTGGTCCGCCTAGATACCGTCTAAGCATTGGGCAGTAGTGGTGCGCCGCGTCTAAGAAGGAATATTATATATTCGATGTTATAAAAACATTCTCATGCATTATTCATTGTTGTATTAAGTAAATATTAATTCTATTAATAATAAAAAAATCTAGCCCCCCCTCACCTAGCGCCTTTTAGAACACTATTTAGATAGATAAATGAAGTAATGTTTGAGGTGGTGAAAATTTAGTTGAGTTGGGTTTTCCATGTGGAAAGCAGTCTTGGAATAAAAGTAAATTGATTTGGATTTGTATTAGAAATAAAGTGTTAAAAGGATGTCAGTAGGGTGTTGAGAGAAGACATAATTGAACTTACGAGCTCACCAGACAAATTTGGGTGCCAAATGGAATTTAACTAAGTAATCCTCGTCCAGAACAATTTCTGTTGGCTACATGAAGTTAACCTGAATCACTTTGGCTTGGGCTAAAATCTCCTTCATTCTTAAAATTTAAATGTACCAGTCAACCAAATTTGTTCGCTTCACAGTCACTTGATACTCTGCTGACTTGAGGCACACATTGATATGTGTAATCATTGTAAATAAGACTGCAAATACTCAAATTGTGATGTTTCTACGATATGGATAAAGATGTAACTGGCTCACTGATGCCTCATTGTATGGGCAGAATTTATATTAATAGATGTCACCCTTATTATCTGCTACTTGACTGAGTTCTGTAACTTTTTGTAGTTGGCCTTCTCCTAATTTGATCTCGGTAATCAGGAGGCTACGTAGGTGGAAGTCAGAAACTTTTATTGTATGATCTATTCAGATTGATGACTGTATGGCTGCAAGTTGGAAACTTAAGTCGTATTTAAATACGATGTCATATGTCTTGTATGGAAGCATCCATATTATTGTTTTGACTGCATCCATGAAGTTAAAATCTTTTTATTCTGCTAGGAAGGCAGTTAGAAGATTCTGGGGTTCTTAATGAGTCACTTCGGTCCCGCAGTAATTCGTGGGGCCTCCACATGCCTTTGGTTTGTCCAGATGGTGCCGTTGTCGCATATGCATGGAAACGTCAACTTGCGGGCCAGGCTGGTGCATCTGCTGTTGATAGGACCAGGTCTGTCGTAGAATCTTTTTGTGTGCTGATTTCTCTTTGAATTCTAGTGTTTATTTATCCATTTAGTGAAACTCTTAAACTAGTTTTTTTCCTTCTAATTTTTGTTCGCAATATTGAACTGTGATTTTCTTCACGGGAAGCCTTGTTGGTAGTGTTCACTGTCCAGTTACCTATCAGGTCCAAATGTTAGATCACATGGATTGGTATACAAATTGTTTTACTTTCTGGTAAACTAAAAACTCTAGCCTGTATTGTTTTATAAGTATAAATCACGCCTACAGAATAGTAACAGTCTGCCCAAGGAGGCGTTGAATTATCTTATTACACAAATGTTAAAATGAGTTGCAACATCGCCGATAAAAAATGTGCTGTCTGAAGTTCTACACTCCATAAATGTCTAATTTTCCTTCCTAGCTACAAAAGTTCTCGAGACAAACTTCTGGTATTTGCACAAGGAGAGAATCAGCTACATGTCGGAAGACTGTTCTTCGTGTGAGTTGCAATATAAGTGAAATGCTACCGCAGTTATTTCCACCTTTAATAATGAATTACTTTTTTTGCAGTTTAAGTGAAATACCACATTGACTGAATAGTGTTAGCCTAGGGAGCGAGATCAATTTTAAGAGTTGACCTGTATGGCCGGACACTAAGGAAAACTATGGAATGCAATAAAAAGTGATGGAGCAATCCCATTAGTAAGACATGTTGTTTGAAGATAGCATTTGTGATAAACAGTTCCAAAATTTTGTTGAAGTTCTTATCATCTCTCTCTCTCTCTCTCTCAGGTTGGCTCTCAAGGCATTTACGGACCAGAAACGGCGATTCTTTCCTCACCTTGATGACGGTGCAGGTGCCGAGTCACTTTTAAAGAAGAAATGTGTTTCCCAAGTATCAATCGTGAGTCATGAAGATGAAATCAATGAATACAGACCACTATCAGATTTTCTAGAGCACCTGGAAAGAGAAGTGCCAAATGTCAAAATCTGTACATACGAACGGTTGGATTGGTTGAAACGAGCTACTTCACTTTCCTCCTCGGTCAACGAGAGTATCACAGAAACACCAAAACAACATACTTTTCGTAGTCCAAACAATCTAAGACAAGGAACATTAGGCAGTGTTGCTGGAGACAAGGTTGCTGTAATTGAGCTGTTGTTTCCTTCTGTTTTTAGAGCTATAGTATCGTTGCATCCAGCTGGTTCCATGGATCCTGATGCAGTTGCTTTCTTTTCACCAGATGAGGTAATTTATTTATCACTTGCAGAAGCTTCTTGATTCTTGAGTTATGCCATTGTTCTTCTCGATGTGTTTGAGAAATGATAGTTGCTTAATTTTACAAGTATCTGCTGATTCTGTGGTGTGGTCATGGGACCGTGGCACTCATTTATGGGGATGTTGTGGTAGCTGTAGAGATCGCCGTACCCTGAAAATATAGAGGAAGAGAACAGACAGGGAAATAATACACGAATCATTTGCATAAATAGCTTCGGCAAAACTGGTGCTAGGCATTGACGTTTGTGATTTTGCCTAACAGGGAGGCAGCTATGTACATGCAAGGGGCTTTACCGTTCACCACGTATTTAAACACATCACGGTAATGGCTTTTCTTTCGTGATTCTTTAATTGTAGTATTGTAGCAAATAGATCAGGACATTAGGAAGACTAAAAAATGCAGTTGTTAAAAAAAAATCAACGCCCAGTTAGTAACCATTTAATGAGTGTCTGGGAATGGGTTATAATACACAAAATGCAGTTGTTGATGTTATTAATTGCTCTATTGCAGGAACATGCTGCTATGGCTCTGCAGTATTTTCTTGGCCTGAGGACGGAAACAGCTCTTCATTCTTTGTTGGTGAGATATACAATATCCTTCTCTACGTTCAGAATAATAAATTAGAAGCATAAGCATGTTTTTCAAATCTTGCAGCACTGGATCTGCAGCTATCAAAATGTGTTCTCAAAAGTGTGCAGGTCAGATCTCTCAGTGTTGACTGTTTGCTTTCATTTTCATTTTCATTTTAGCGAGTTGTTTCCAAAACCTATTTAGCGAAGGCAACCCATTTTTAAAGAAAATATCATAAAGATGTTTTCAAATTTTCACAAATTGTTCTCACACAAAATGAAAGCAACATGAATCTCTCATAACTTTTCATTCGCCGAGTTCCCAAAACATGATAAAAGAGAACAGAAACACTGTGATTTCATGCAGTTTTGTGCGGGATTTGAATTTGGAGTACTTGTGGTGTAGTAAATGTGGACGGCTACTATCAATGGACACACAATCAGCACTACTGTTGCCCCCGGTTCATCGCCCTTACCGAAAGTTCTCTATCAAGAAAACTACATCAGCTCAAACGAGTTCCTCTTCAATGGATCCGAGTGCGGACGGCACCCATGCTTATCATATCAGTTGCTTTCCAGAAGAATCATAATCTATCCTTGATGCAGTTGTGTCTGGAGGGCCTCGTAGCCGAACAAACGAAAATCAGAACTATTAATAAGTCCGAGGGGTCTCCTGATCTTGATGCTTATCCATTGACCGGAGATGTGTTGTAATACGTACGTTTTTTTTTTTCAATCTGTGGGGTTAGATCTAAATTTT
>NMUG010002880.1:0-15422 GCA_002855965.1 Monotropa hypopitys
CATATAACAGTTGTGGTTGCAGAGTCATTTCGAGAGTATTTGAAGCAGGAGACTCAGTAGGGACACATGGAGAAGAAGGTCACGAGGACAGCAGATTCAGTAAAGTCAAAGTCAAAGGAGTTCATTACAGGGGTAAGATTTATCCCCGCACAATTGGTGCCGTCTGTGGGGAAAACATTTAAAAAGTAATCAGTACCAGTTTGAGAAATTATGACAGCAGGAAGAAACAGCGAATTGGAAGCACAACAAGTGGGCACTGGGGAAGATGGAGGGGTCATGAGGACTCCACTTGCACCCCCTGCACCTAGGAAGCCCAGGAGTCACTCTCATTTTTAGAGGGTCAGCAAGGGTGGTCCGAGCCAGCATGGTGGCAAAGGGAAGCAGGCTGAAGTTCCAGACGCTAGGCATCTAGCTGAGGAGGAAGAATATGTTGATATGGAAGATGGCGATTTATATTCTGATAAAGAAGACAGCAGGACTAGATCCTTGGGTTCACAATCCATGTCAAGATCCAAATCAATTTAAGATGAGGACTTGGTGGATATTGTGAAAGCTCAGGCCCAGACTATTAGGCGTCTGGAGGAGGAGATGAACCGTTTGGTTCAACAGCAAAATCCAAAGGCAGTAAACCAAGCACCACGAGTGGTTGAAGTAACAGGCAACCAAAAAGGGAAAACGGATAGCATTCGCCCAAGGGCTGTTGGAAACCAGGGAATGGAACGCAATGACCATGGGAGGGCTCAGGCTCAGGGGAGAAATGAAGCCTCCACCACCTCAAAGATGGAGGCGTGTGGTTAGGGGTTCCCAATAAACCGATGAGCACCTGAGTCGTATAAGAAGCCATGTGAACGAGGCTACCCCAACGAGATCAGCAGCCTCCATTACGGATCTCAGGGAACAGATAATGCGACGCCGGGATCCAAGGCAGGTGCACCAGATTCAAAGGGATCAGACTGGGGACAGGCCAGCACCCTCGGAGGATATAGTTGATTTGAGGAAGTACATTGATGAGCATATCAGGGGCAGGGGAACTGCCTAGGATACCGCAAAACGTGCTGCGCTGCAGATTACATCCTCACCTCTTTCTAGGGAAATCACTCAGTACAGGATTCCAAGGGGATTCACCCTTTCAAACTTTCTCAAGTATGATGGGAAGGTGGACCCAATTGTGCACTTGAAGGATTACCAACAGGCTCTCATCCTCTACGAGGGTGATGATCTTTTATATTGCAGAATGTTCGCTTCCAGTCTGGGACAAACAGCATTAACTTGGTATCATAAACTTCCATCTCAGTCCATTTCTTCATGGGAGAAATTAGCCGAGATTTTCATTGCACACTTTATGACCAGCCGCGCTGCCCCAAAACATTTTGATTCTTTGACGTCGCTGAGAAAGCGGTCGAATGAGAGTCTTAGGGAGTATGTTGGCCGGTACGTAGAGATGTACAACGAGGTCGAGGATTGCACAGAGAAGCAGGTTGTTTCTATGTTCAGGTTGGGTCTCTCTTTTGGTGAGAAGATGAGGGAGTCCCTAACCTTGAACCTGGTGGAAACTTTTCCAGAACTAATGGAGAGAGTGGAACAGCATGCAAAGTTGGAAGAAGAACAGTACATAGAGGTTGGCCGCGCGGCGAATAAAAGCCACCGGGCTAATTTGGTGGATTCAGAAGAAAAGAAGAAGAATAGGAGGAAGAAAAAGACACCAGAGCAGGAGGATTCCCCCGCACAGAGGGAACCAACTCTCGCCGCGCAGCAAACCAATTTCGCTGGCTGCCTGCCTTGAAGATGCCCAGACCAAGTCCAGAATCATGCAAGGCAATTAGGACCACATTTAACATTCCCATATTCCGACTGGTCTTTCCTCTACGGAATGAGGCCTTTTGGAGATGGCCTGCGAATATAAGGGGAAATCGGGAGGAAATGGAGGCTACAGGCCTAAGATGCAATTTTTACAGGCAGTACGGCCATATGACAGAGCAATGTAAGGATTTCAAGGACTTTCTGGAGGAACTGGTAGAGGCGGGTCATTTGAAGCAGTACATCAACAGGACCCCAGCCCAGGAAGAAAGACCTAGGCAGGTGGAAAGGCGGGATGACTGTTCAGATGAGGACCTAACTCCGGTCGGTGTTACTCATATGATTCATGGTGGAGAAGATCACCAGAGGAGAGATCAGGTCAGGGCCAAAAAATGAGGGGAAGCGTCAGAGCAACATGTGCTCAAGTTAGGCCAAAAGCGTCACAGAGAAGTAGATTCTGAAGCAGCTCAGATTTCCTTTTCAGAGGCTGATTCAGAAGGAGTAACCTATCCACACAGCGATGCTCTGGTGATAACACTTAACATCAACAAGTTTGACACAGAGCGGATACTGGTGGATCAAGGTAGCTCTACTGAAATCCTCTGCTTCCAGGCATTCAGAAAGATGGGTTTGACCCATAAGGATTTGAAAAAAGCAAAGATTCCGTTGGTGGGGTTCACAGTCATCCCAGTTTGGCCGCTAAGCTCCATTGTTCTTCCCGTCCGTGCTGGGAGAGTCACAAAAGAGGTGGAGTTTTTGGTGGTAGACCTCCCATCTGCGTACAATGCCATTATTGGCCACACATGGCTTCATAGGATGGGAGCTATACCATCCACGTATCATTAGGTCCTTAAGTTTCCTGGACCAAAGGGAGTGGAAAGCATAAGGGGTAACCAAAAATCATCGAAAATTTGTTTTTTGGCATCGATCAAGCATACCCCCGCTGCAGAGCAAGTAAAGACGATTGAGGTCCCCGATCAGCCAGTTATGGAAGACGTTGGTGTGGATCTTAATTCACGAGTGGTGGAGAACCTGAGGATGGTCCCTACACATGAATCTGACAAATATAGGTACTTCTTGCTCGGGGAGGAGCTCCCTGAAACAGATGCCTTAGAGTTTGAACGAGTGCTAAAAGAAAATATTGATGTATTCGGTTGGACTCCGGTAGAAATGCCCGGGGTAGAGCCAAGCGTAATATGTCATCACCTGAATGTTGATCCATGCCACCATCCAGTCATGCAAAGAAGACGAAGATCAGTTGCACACCATGCTGAGGCAGTACTTGAAGAAGTGGACAAGTTATTGAAGGCCAACGCCATAAGGGAAGTGTATTACCCTAAATGGCTTTCCAATACGGTTGTTGTAAAAAAGAAAAACGGGGCTTGGCGTGTGTGTGTAGATTTTACAAGTTTGAATAAGGAATGTCCTAAGGATAGTTTCCCCATGGCTAAAATTGATCAATTGGTCGATTCCACGGCAGGATACAAACGCATGAGTTTCTTAGATGCCTATAGAGGCTATCACCAAATTGCGATGTATGAGCCTAACGAGGAAAAGACCTCATTTATTACTCCTTTGGGATTGTATTGTTATAAAGTTATGCCTTTTGGGCTAAGAAATGCCAGGACAATTTATCAGAGACTTGCAATGCTAATGTTCCGTGATCTTATTGGAAAAAGTATGGAAATTTACATAGATGACATGGTGGTCAAGTCTAAAGAGGCAGACTCCCACCTTGTTGATCTGTGTAAAACTTTTCAAGTGTTGAGGCAGTTTAAGTTGAAGCTAAATGCGACAAAATGTGCCTTTGGGGTAAGCTCGTGCAAATTTTTGGGCCATCTCGTCACAAGGAGGGGCATCAAAGCCAATCTGGATTAGATTATTGCTTTACAGACCCTCCAGTGTCCAAGAACAGTAAAGGAAGTTCAACGTTTGACAGGGATGGTTGTCGCGCTGAATCGGTTCATCAGCCGCAGCTCGGATAAATGCAGACCTTTTTTCCAGCTATTGAAGAAGAGTTCTAAATTTGAATGGGGGGCAGATTGCGAGTCAGCCTTTCAAGATTTGAAAAAATATTTGGCGGCACCACCGTTGATAGCCACTCTAGAGCCCGGAGAAGTTCTGATTGTTTACCTCGCAGTTTTAGAGCACGCTGTGAGTGTAGTATTGATTAAGGAGGCAGAGCGTCATCAAGTCCCAGTCTACTATGTCAGCAAGACCTTATTGGATGCAGAAACAAGGTATCTTCCGTTGGAAAAATTAATCTTAGCACTGGTTATGACATCACGGAAGCTACAACATTATTTCCTGGCACATCCAATCAAAGTTCCCACTACTCATCCAATTGGAGCTGTCCTGAAAAAGGCAGATCTATCTGGGAGGGTTGCTGGATGGTTGGTTGAATTAGGCAAATACGATATTGAATTCGTCCCCCACACAGCCATCAAGGGGCAAATCTTGGCAGATTTTGTGGCGGAGTTTTTGCAAAATTTAAGCACCACATCAGTACAGCAAGAGCCAGCAGTTAAGAACCCCACACATCCTGAGTTAGAGGCCGATAAGCCATCTATCGAAGAGCTGTGGAAACTCTTTGTAGATGGAACTGCCTGTAATGAAGGATCAGGTGTGGGGGTGGTTTAAATATCTCCTGAGGAACTTGTCCTGGAGCAATCAATTCGATTGGGCTTCAAGACCTCAAATAATGAAGTGGAGTATGAAGCTATGCTTGCCGGGCTGAGAAGTGCTCGGCAGTGTGGGGCAAAGCATCTGGTGGTACATTGTGATAGGCAGTTAGTGGTAAATCAACTATTTGGGGAATATGCAGCTAAAGATGATAGAATGGCCATGTACATGATAGAAGTAAAGAAGAGGCTTTAGGACTTCGAACAAGTTTAGATAGTTCAAATTACTTCAAAGCAGAATAGCCATGCAAATGCCTTGGCGTGTCTGGATTCTTCAGTATCATCAGAGCTGCGCCGCATAGTCAATGTTGATATTATTCTCCAGCCTAGCATCCAAGTTCAGGAGCAAGTAGAAGTGCAGGAGTTGGATATGGGTCCGTCTTGGATGGATCCCATTACAACCTACCTCAAACATAATAAGTTGCCCGACGACAATAAAGAAGCCCACAAAGTCAGAATCAAAGCATCCAGGTTTTGGCTATCTCTAGATGATGTTTTGTACAGAAAATCCTTCACAGGACCTTACCTCTGGTGTGTGCACCCATCCCTCGTTCAACAATTCTTGTTCGAAATTTATGAAGGGGTGTGTGGCAGCCATACTGAGGACAGGTCAATAGCCCATAAAGCCATCTCTCAAGGCTAATGGTGTCCTTATATGCAAGAGGATGCTAAAGTGTATGTCCAAAATTGTGAAAAATGTCATAAGTTCTCCCCAATGATCCATACACCCTCAATAGATTTAGCGCCACTCACGAGCCTATGGCCTTTCGCTCAGTGAGGCCTAGACAACGTGGATCCTTTGATGACTGCGCGGGGAGCTAAGAAATATCTACTGGGGGTACAGATTATTTCACGAAGTGGATAGAGGCAGAACAGTTGGCGAAAATCACCGAGCACAATACTGAACAGTTTGTATGGAAGAATATTATAACTCGTTTTTGAATACCGTATGCCATTGTATCTGACAATGGCACCCAATTTCAAGACAAGTTTAAGAAGTTCTGTTCAACATACAAGATCAGAAATTTTTATGCTTCAGTAAGTTACCTGCAGAGTAACGGCCAAGCCGAGGCCTCTAACAAGACCGTCCTGGATGGGATCAAGAAGCGATTGGAAAAATCTAAAGGAGGATGGATAGACGAGTTACCATTGGTCCTATGGGCCTACCGTATTATGACTAGGCGAGCTACTGGAGAAACTCCTTACTGCCTTTCTTATGGCTCAGAGGCAATAATCCCCTTGAAATTGGGATCCCCACTATCAGAACTCAGCTTGTGGAACAATAGGGCAATGATCAAGCTATTGCAATGCAGCTAGATTTGGCAGAAGAAAGACGAGAAAGGGCTTTGATCAATTTGGCCTCCTATCAGAGCCAGTTGGCCAAATTCCACAATCGCAGAGTCACACCCAGAGAATTAAAGGTTGGAGACCTGGTTCTGAGGAAAGTCTTGCGTAATACAAAAGATCCAGCGGATGGGAAGTTGGGGCCAAATTAGGAAGGACCGTACAAAATTGTTGGTATAGCAGGGAGGGGAGCTTATAAATTGCAAAACCTTGATGGTGTTCCCATTCCCCGCACATGGAATGTTTCAAATCTAAAGAAGTTTTATCAGTAATTTTTAAAATTATGTATTTGTATACAAGAAAGATTATAAGGTGTTGATCAGTATCACCTGCGTATACTGCAATAATGTTTAAATTCAAGTGCCAATGTTAAATGAGAAAGCAAAGTCTTTGTCATCCTTCACTTATTCATTAGGGGGCCATGGTCCTAGGCAGGGAATGCTTGGAATGGGTTGAGAAGGCCCAGGATCATTGTTCCTGAGCTAAAGACCTTGATGTAACATCCCAAGGACCTGAACTCAAAGATTTTTTAAGTTCTTAATAGATCCCAAATTGAAAGCCTTAAAAAGGGATGTGAAATCTCAAGAGGGCCAAGGTTCAAAACTGGTGGATGGTTCCAAGCAGGGAATGCGGGAAATGGGTTGAGAAGAGCCAGAACCATCTTCTTGAGCTAAGATTCTTTAGGGTATGAGATGTCCCAAGAGTCCAATTCGAAAAAAGTTGGATTGAAATGAGTGAGAAACTCAGGGAAATTTGAGGCTTTCAGATTTCCTTGGTCATTGAAGCAACTGATGTTGCCTAAGGCCTAAAAAAGAGAGAGAAGAAAGATTTGGAAAGAAGAATTGCCCAAAATCTCGTATCATTGGTATACATGAGCACTGCGGCACATGGGATAACACAAAAGCCCGCGCTCCCAGTATACGCCCAACACTACGGCACATGGGACTTAACAGTTATGTTGAAAGCAAGAAAGGAAAGCTCAAGCATGCAAGCAGTTTAGTTGTTAAAAACTAAGCGAAAGCGTGGTTCATATTAGCAAAGATTCAAAAGCATTCAGAGTTACGCACCACCACTATCCGTCATCAAGAGGGCAAAGATATTGACAAACTTGTTGTCAATACCAGTAGTTCAGAACTTAAATATTACAGACCCAATTAAAAAGAAAGTCAGATTGTTTCATTGGTGCCCAGCGCTCTGGTTGTTGGTATCTTATTTGATGGCTTTGTGGTAGCAGCCGAAGGTGGATCAGAAGTAAGCAAAGTAGTTGGACTGCTCTCACTCAGTGTACTAATAGCATCAGAACTAATTGGAAGGATAGTGAGGTCCTGGATTTCAGAAAGCACAACATTGGCTGAAGAGGAAATGACAACATCTGGTGCATCAGTATGGCCGGATAGAACGTCAGATAAGGAGGCCACAACACTGATGGTGAGGTCTTAGGTTAATGGCGGTGCGGATCCTGTCTCTCCGGTTGCTGGGGGATCTTGTTCCCATTTCAGAAATACAGAGGGAATAGGGGTAAGAGCGCGAAGGGTAGAGTCATAAGGTACTCCCATGAAGTCCAGAGCTTCTCCCCAATACCTCATAAAGATAGAGTCCTCTAGCCCGGGGAGTGATTCAGTAAACTCTTTCATATATTCTTCTCATGTCTCTTTACTTCCAGTCGCATGCCCAGCTACATATCCATCCTCTTTCTCCGTTTTGAGTTCTTGAGGATGTTTTTCTTTTAGATCAGCTATCTCCTTTCGCGTCTTCTCAAGCTCGATTGAACGATCCCTGAATTTGGCATTCATGGCCTCCACTTCCTTCTAGTGGGCATTCAATCTCATTATCAAGTCATCTCTGGCGTCTTCTTTTGTCCTCTCCAGAAGTTCTTGCTGGGTTTTGAGTTTAGCCTCACCCTCAAGCTAAACTTGGGCTACTTTGGCTTCGAGGGTAAGAACTTTGCCCCCTAGCTGGCTACATTGTTCAGTGAGGGATTTAATGTTGTCATTCTTTCTGTTAATGGTTTCAAGACGTTTGCTGTTTATGTTCTGTTCTCTATCAAGTTGAATTCTCATATCGGCTAGCCTCGTAGTCAGAATGGTGACACATTGAATGGCCTAGAAGAAAATTGGCATTAGAAAAGTATAAGTGGATGTAGAAAAATGATAAGAGAATATTCAGAAGAGGTTACCTTGAGGGAACCAGATCAGGCGGAGGCATGTAGATCCATAGAGGCCCGCCTTTCTTCCATATCCATGTCTTTGGGAAGCAAAGCTGCTCGGGCTAATCCTATGGCCGCGGGAAGATCTGCAATGGTGTCAGTTGTTTGGATGAGGTTGTTTTCTCCTTTCTTTAGAACAGGTGCCCACAAATTTTGATCATAATCGGTCCTTGGGCGGCGAGACCATTCAGTTCTAGCCCTTTTGGCAGGAGGAGCTAGATCAACATTTGTTTCAGCTTCAGAGGGTTCAGAAGCTTCATGGTCAGAAGGAATTACCACAATGATTGGTAGTGTAGAGGTTGATTCTGTGGTAGTTGGGATTGGGGCATTGAGTTGAGTGGATTGGGGTTGGTCATTTCTCGGCTTTGGAAGGGTTTTTCCTGCAGTGGTGGGGTGGATACTGGTCCCAGAGGCAACGACGGCAGCTATGACGGCAGTTGGCAGTGCTCCATGGGCAGCAATTGCAGTTGTTCGTAGGCCTGGAGGGGATCGGATCCTCCCACTTGCCATTTTCTGCCAATCTCCAGTCATATTAAATTGTGTCATATCTTCTTCTTTTGTTCCTTGGTTAGATTGAAATTCAGGTTGGGGAGCAGCGCGGGTAGAAGTTCCCGTCTCAATCACTACAGACTTCCCCTTGTCAATTGATGTCTCTGATATTCTGACTAAGGTTCTTGGAGGTTGAGTTGGTTGGTCGGTATCTGGGGCTGAGTTGATCGATAGGGCGGGCTGTACGGCACCGCAGTACCCTCGGTAATGTAGAACGTAGTCCAGAAGTTTGTAAACTGCTCGGTTGAGTGGAATGCCACGAAAATCTTTAAAGTTTAGGGCCCGAAGAACCTCGTCGGATTTGTATTCTTTAAAGTGAAGAGATTCTTTGTTTATCTTCTTCGTTGCTACGAAATGTCAAAAAAGAATAGTCAATAAGGGAAATACAGAAATTGTTAAATTAAAAAAATGAGGAATAGGAACTGACAGGGGATCCGTCTTTTCGTGGAAGGAGCACTTCTGTTCTTCTTCAGGAGCGTACTCCCAATTGCCAGTGATTATGAGAAGGTCATCGTCATTCCCTTTCTCGGTGTCAGGGATGTTGTCAACAAGCCTCCCCCGTCATTTCGACATTTGAAGTACCAGACTCTTTGTTGGGTACGGTTTATTGTGTAACGGTAGAGAATCTCATGAATGGTCATTTTCGACCCAGTTATTTAATTTAGGGCACCAACCCCCATTATGATGCGCACCATATTGGTGGACATCTGCCTGGGAGTAAGCCCCGTGAAACTGAAGAATTCGCGAAAGAGATGCTCGAGGGGAAATCTGATCCTAGCCTCAAAGACGTTTATTAAAGGAAGTATTAAGGTGTTGGCATCCTCATTCTCAGACTTATATTTAGGAGGCGCTAACTCAACAGCCACGTCGTCCAGAATGCCGAAGTAATCCCGGAAGTCATCCATCTTCGCGGGGTTATTTACTTTATGTTTAAAGATGCCCATGATTTGCAGAAGCGTAAGTGAAGGAAGAAGAAAGAAAAGAGTAATGCAAAAGAGGTACTTACAGGAGCTTAGAGGATGAAGTATTGAAGAGTCTGAGATCGAGAAGAGGAGTTAGTACGTAAAGAGTTGGGGATGTAGGAGGGAACGTTTTGGTACCAGATGGTTTTTGGCGCGACGTTTGAAGGGTTTTTTAGGGAATCGAGTATCCCATCTTGGGTGGCGTGAAATTATCATTAATAAAAGTGCCAGGGTCCCACCACATTAATGAGGCGATGATTATTGTCGGTTTTTTAGTAAATGATGGTTATTGAATAAAGTTTAGTGGTACGACGTCATTCTGGCAGCTCGGGAACCTTTGACTTTTTCTGCAGCGCGGCTGAAGTAGTAAAAGTTGGGGAGCAACTGTGGTAGGGTAAATCCAGATTAGCCACGTGGTACGTGGATCAGGATCCCCTGCACACATGCCCAGAACGAGGGAAGAATGTTTATGCAAATGTTGTATTGATTTGTCCGTATATGGCAGCACAGTATTGCATCACGGTATTGGAGTGCGGCAACACAGTCTGGATCCATATGGTAGTGCGTCCACAAGACATCCATGCAGAGGATAAGGTCTGGCATGCCATGATCAGACATCCGTACTGTATGGGGGCCCTGTTAGGGAGTCTTCTATCTGCGTCAAGGGGGATTTATCCAGATGTGTGTTCCGTGGACAATGCTTGGACTAGAATGATTTGAGATAAGGCCTGCAGTTAGCCCAACACCTGTGCATTGCCTCAGATCAGGCCAGGCCCAGTGGGCAGGGCATTTGGGAGAGCGGCATAGAGGTTTGGCATCTCGGCGGTCTGTTTAGCCAAGTATATAAATAGCGTCTCAGTTGTGGATAAGGCTAGGTTCAGCACGGCTAGCATTCGCAGTGCGGGACAAAGTTTGCTCAGCATAACATTGGCAGGGCGTATAGGTAATAATTAATGGGAAAGATGTTGATTGTTACACGCACCAACTGTTATTAGGCCATGAAGATACATTGAATGTATATAAAGAAGTCCAGACGGCGGAAGATGAAAGGCTTGATGGAGTAATTGATGGGAGACGAGGAGTCTCCTGTCTAGATTCATTCCCCCTTCTTAATGAGGAGTCAAGGAGGTAGAACGGCACATTAATGACGAAGATTGAGAGGTATATAAGCAGGTCATTGCTACCTTCATAAAGGACCAAAAAAACTCTGGTAACGACGTTCTGCCAAATTCTCCTCTCTTTCTCTATTATTCATTCGGGAGTATTTGAAGTAGGAGACTCAGCAGGGACACAGGGAGAAGAAGGTCACGAGGACAGCAGATTCAGTAAAGTCAAAGTCAAAGGAATTCATTGCAGGGGTATGATTTATCCCCACACATGAACCATAGAGGACATCTGCGATTCATTTTCTATGTGCGCACATAAATAAATTGATTATATTGTGACTTAAGTAAATGAATATAGATGTATTTATACCTTGTTGGTATTTACAATTGATAGGAAAAGTTCACCGATATTATCTGTTTGACTATAATATGTTATAGTATTCGGGTGCGAGAACCCCTACTATACCGAACTATAATCCAGAAATATGTACCGGGACTTTCCTAAAAAATGATAATCTTGAAAATTAAAGGAAAAACTTGCCAAAATTTATTGATTAAACTTCGGCAGAGCTTTCGCTAGATCGGGCGCTTTTGAGATTTTTTGAAAATGGGACGGCTTAGGTTTCTGAAGGATGAATTGATTTCGAATGAGAGTTTTGGTCTCGGGATTAGCTTGGTACTGATTTAGGAATGTTTTAGGCTCTGGAAAATAGTAGTGAATTTTGAGGTTTGAGTCGGGTTTGGACGGAGCAAGACTCGGGTTGAATTTGGCTTGAAGTTTGAGAGGTTTTTGGAGTTTTGGGGCTTCTGCCCGGGATAAAATTGTTGGATAGCTTTGACAAGAGTTTTGGGGGAATGTTTCTCTCCTCTCCAAATGGACTGAATGGACACTGGTTATATAGAACTATGTCGCACCTATAGGTGCGACATCATACTGGCCCAGTTTTGGCTGCTGGCTGGAGTGGTTGCATAATTTAGGGGAGGGTTTGAGATACATTTGGCCATTTCCTCTTGCCCTTGAATCAGATTTATAAAAAAGATGTATATACTTTTATATAAAGTATATCACTTTTGTCTCTTTGTCACCGAAAATTCCGATCGCGATCCGATACGCGTCGTGTCGTCGGGGGATGATTCAGGTGACCGATTCATCACTGAATACAGTCTTTGAACTCACCTCATTGTGAAGATCATGAGAAAATTTTCGCCTTGCACTGAATGTACTCCGATAGAAAAAGTGATTTCTGGGCTGTTATTCTGAACATCCGCCCTCTGATCCGCTACTTTTCTTTCGAGAATGATTTCCCAGCCACAACTTTTTATCAGTAAATGTCTGTCTTTTCATTGAGAAGCTATAAAAAATTGTGCCGCATCATTTTGATGTCGGCTCGCTCTATTACGCTAATCTGAATAAAATAACTCTCCCGGGCCACTAAATTCTGATTTTTCGACCTCCGTCACAGTTTGATATGTCGTTGCCTCAGAAGTACTGTTACCGATATATTGGTGTTGAAATTGGAATTTTTGGATCTCTGAGCACATATCTTCCAGTACCGGCTCAAAATGTGTCTTCCGATGCTGGTTTTCGTTGTTCGGGCCATATTCTTTCGAGCCATTCATTCGCTTTGCAGTTTTTCTTCGGGTAATTCCCCATTCATGGATTCGAGACATATATTTAAAATTTGAGATCCATCGCTTGTCATTTGGTATTTGTTCGGTTGATTCGGACCGTTCGGATATTGAGTAATTGCAGGTTTGACTATTCCAGGCTTCGAATTTCGGATATTTGGCAGCGAGTCAAAATGGGGTATCAACAACGCTTTACACAAAATAATGGTTGATCTTTATCGATAAATGGAATGACAACATTTAAGCTAGCTATTTATCTTTATCCAGTCTGGCTGTGTGGCTAATGTAGCCAAAGCTGAGGGCAATTATGGTACGATAAATCAGAATTTTCCACATGTAAATGGCAAATCCGAATTTCATGGACACCTAGCTTGCAGTGCAGCATGCCCTGTCCAAATGTTCGAAATAGAATGTATTTTCCATGTGTAAATGGAAAATTCAAACTTTCTAGACACCTAGCTTGCAGTGCGGTATGCGACATCCAAATATTCGATACAAAAAGCCATATGTTTTCAGTTTCTCGGAATACGGATCAGGTCAGTCTTGTATGGCGTGACATTATGGTAGTGCGGAAGAAAAGTTATAGAGTCAGATGCATACATGTGAATCTCTGATATAGTCAACCACATGCAAGTCAGCCTACTCGTACTGTGGATTAAACCATCCCTGTGTGGATAGAAATCCCGGCAGTGTAGGATAAAGTTAACCAGCACGACAAATATAGCAAGCGATGTATACATGTGTTAATCGACTAATGGGTAGCGATTAGAACATGTGTCCCAGCTATTCGTGCATAAATAGATAGAATCACAGTTCCTATGATTACGTGAAGTATTCAAATTATATGAGGATAAGGGCATTATCCAAAGAAGAAACGGTATGGAGAAAATCACAGAACAGATCAAATTTACCATATAATAGAAATAAAAAGTCCAAATCAACTCTTGATTGATAGCGATGAGCTAGTAATGTAGAAGGGCTCTGTAAAAGCAAGGTTCAACCATACGAGAAAAGTTACATACTAATTTGGCGTACGAATTTCATTTTGTGTTTTCTTAGAGTTTTTTCTTGATCAAGGACTAACTTAGCATCGGAGAGCCTTCTAGCCAACAATGGTGGGCAGTCCTGTAACCCTTGTTTGTGAGCGCAAATACAGAGGAGAGCATATCCAGAACAATAGGAAGAATCCAATCGATCTAGATAATGAGAACACTTACGGAGGTAATTTGCTTCTAATTCTACCCCATGCACAAATGAATTGGATACAATACTACTTCTTCCATAGGAATACAGATGAAAATAGATCCTAAGAAATGTAAGCAACTTTTCAAGAATCTTAAAATTTTCCCTTTTGTTTCCAAAAAATAAATCAACGACTAGTTGCTACCCATTAATGAGGGTCTGAAAAGGATAAATAATGACAACCCTAACTTAATAATAATATGCAAAGTAAGTGGTCAGACTCGAATCCAAGAACTTAAGGTTATTGAGTTGAGTCTTTATCACTACACCACCAATTGCCCCTTTTCCTTCTGTTTCTAATACCAAACAAAACTGAGCCCTGAGTCTCAATCAAATGTGTCAGCTATATGAATATTTTTTCCAATGTGCTCTGTCGAGTGCATCGTATTCCGTTATACCTAATAAACTTAAATCTTTACTAACTATTGTCAATTTAGGTCTAACTCTCGCCTTAGTGCTATCATTTATCATAACTTTATCACTGCTCCTAACTACTGCATCAATGGGTCTACAATAGATATATTCAAATCACCTTAATCTATTTGCTCTTATCTTAGTTTCCAGCGCCGCTACCCTTACCATATCGCGAATGTTTTCATTTCTAATTCTATCTCGCAAAATTTTGTCACACGTCCATCTCATCATTCTCATTTTAACGACACTCGTATTACTCACATGTTGTTTCTTAGTCGCTCAATACTATGCACCATATCTCACGAAAAATGGTTTGCCATTACTTTTTTCAGTCAACTAAACGTCAAATAAAAATTCATGTGTCTGTTTTCCAGCAAGTGTATCATTTTTTAATTTGCAGAACTCAATTGTCAGATATGCAATGAATCAAATTTAGAAAACAAATTTAATCCTAAAACAACAATATTTCATTTATTGATCTCTAAGTGAAAAGCATTAAGCGTACAATTATGAATCAATCGTAGCTTTAAAATTTTGCTGCCAAAGGCAATGAGTTATGAGAGAGAATTTACAAACTCAAAGGAAGAAATGTGTATAAACTTCAATGGATTTCTCCTGGGCTGATATGACAAATAGGAAGAATAGAACATCATACTGATAAACCTTCTTTCTCCTTTCTTTAATGTTATTAGCAGCAGTGCAAACCATCCAAGCAATTCGTGATGTGTAGAACAAGCTCCATTGTATCCAATGTCTTTTCTAACATAAAAAATTCAAAATCAATGCCCAATTAGTACCTATTTATAAGTGTCTGGGATAAGATAGTGATACGGACAGTTATGCATGAGCTCAGCCCGAGGACATATGCTCGGGTTAGCTCGAGGGTCGGCTCGATCATTGCTCGGGATAAGTGGTCTGACGTCCCATGTGTCGTGGAAAATGTATCGGCCCGGTTGCTAGGGCTTTATAACGGTCGACTGATCGCTTGCTATGAATAATGATTCAGTATATCTCCCCATAAGGCAAGTATATATCCGTTTTCTACCTCATCTCCTGAGATCGCGGGATCCGCCATGCTAATGGAAACGTTGCCTTACTCTGCGGAGGTATTTTAGGAAACTGTCAATACGCTCCCGGAGGATTCGGGCGCGGGGTTAGGTTTTCCAAGAATACATCCATGGAGTATATAATGGTAAGTTGACATAAACGGCAGGTACACATACACTCATTCTATTCTACTTCCTCTATTCTTTCATCTGAAGTTTTACTCTCTGCAAGAAAAGTCATTAACTTGATCGTCGGAGGCGGTTTGAGGACATCACCCCCCACCTGTGTCTTCAGATCGTTCCCCCTTTGCAGGAAACGAAGATCGCTTAGAAGAAGGAGTCGGAGTGGACGTTGCGTGCGAGCTGTTCTGGAAACTGATTCTTCAGTTGGCGCTGTATGTGGGAACGACTTTCAAAAACTTATATTGGTGATAAATTTCCAATGG
>NMUG010002881.1:0-15421 GCA_002855965.1 Monotropa hypopitys
TACAAGTCGAGGCCAATACTGCGGGATTGACGGCTTGATAGCACATGTCGAGGTTGTGACTGCGGCACAACGGCATTTTGTCAATGGGTCGAGGTCAATACTGCGGGATTGACGGCTCATTGATCTTGGGGGCTGCGGTCTCAAATCAACTTAAAAGAGAAATGTTAAATGTTTGAAATTGGGCTGTGGCCACTCATGTTTTGTAAACTCTTGCAATTGTGAAATCTATCTATCCTATTCACACTCTGGTTTCCTTGTGTTTTCTTAAATGCTTGGAAACTAGGTTTTGGAGCTAGCGGTCCACTACTTAGCTTGATGAGATGATTCCTTGGAGGCTTGGATGGGAAATCAGACTTGAGGCATAGCTTGGAGAGATGGCACTTGGCTATAATGCCAGGACTTTTGTGGTTGATAAGGACCTCTTTACTTTTAATCTTAGTACTTGAACTTTCACTTAGTATTGGTACTTAGAAGCAAAATTTTGATAAATTGTGGCTTGTTAGAAGAAACAGTTTTAACTATTGATGCTTCTTATTTCACTCTTGTGGTTAGTTATCATTGGTTTAGAAATTGTGACTCTTGGGTTTTATATAATGAGAAAATTTTTTATTCCGCATATTACTGGGTGTTTTTGGTAAGGGATATTACACAACAACTCGCTCCCAATCTATAACGGTCTATCCAACGTCACGGGTTTCAAAACAATTCGCGAAATCGATAGAAATTTCAAGAGCACATCCAACTGGACAAGTGGAGGCAAGATCAATGTCGTTCATTATCAACAACCGAAATAACGCGAAGAACTTCGACACTCGGTCAAGAAGCCCACCAAGAGACCGCGAATCCAACAGAGGGTTTTCACCCAATACAGTTCTAAAGAAGGGAAGCGATATTTGCAAGAAAGTCGTCGCGCTACCGAACAATTCGTTGAAACAAAAGGGTGGACGCCAACAGGTGCATCACCAAGATTGGTTCCTCTCTCGAACCGAAGTCTACAAACAAACAATTTCCAACTCAAATTTCTTTATTACCACTGCGCAACTCTGATATCGACCGAAGACGGTATTGCAACTGATTCACACTATGCCTTGAAGTCCACGATCCATAGTTTACCGCCAATGAGTACTCGAAGAAGAAGCCGCGCGAGTATAGCACAATCAACGGGTAAGTCACTAAGAGACTATCATTCAACAGGGGTTCTACGCATCAACCACGTACGAGACCAAAATCCGAACACGTCAACCAGTGAAGTACAAAGATCGCAATGAGATAGTGCCAGCATCGATCAAGTCAAGTGCCACACAAAAGAGGAAAAGGGACAACTCCCGATCGTATGTGGACACTAAAGTCATCACCGAGCCGAACACGACTAAACCGAACAAGGCAAGGTGATTGTCGCATAGGACGTTGCCATGAAGAGTTTACGATGAACTGAACCAAACTGGAAAATGCTCCAACTGGATAGCATCTATTGCCATGCAAGGAGAAAGCCGAAAGGAAACATGACCGCCCAAACACAAGGCCGGGTAAGAGCCAGCTAGATGAGGACACAACCGCACTGAGGTATTACCGAGTCAAAGCATCGTCGAAGTAGAGAATCAGCTGGCCGACCTAGACAAGGCCGCACTGACGGAGCACTGCCGCACAAGAATAAGTTGGACACAGCCAAGGAAGCGCTGTAATACAGAATCGAGACCCAACCAACAGGATACGAGAGAGTCACATCCGAGATTTGCTGTAATTGCACAGCGCATGCCATCAGGCAGAGAAAAGCCGAGCGAAGAAATCTTTTTTCGAGAGAATAGCACAAGACTAGCAACCAACTCAAGTCACGGCGAAGTTCAAACGGACACGAAAAGAACAAGTAGCTTCCCAAATGCGTCGGGTTGCCACGAAAATAACAACTCCAAACTTCAATTCACGAACGTCCACATTAAATCTCGAACAGTTTTACCGACTACAAATCATCACGAAACCACGTCCAAGCGAGAAGGACGCGCTACCGTCATACTTACACTAACGTGCTAACGAACAAAGACGTTGGGACATCTCACTTCATAGGCAACACATATAACTCAACCTCCTTAAAAGAGGAAATCCAGGAAAACCACTACTATGCCTTAAAGATTTCACTAAAATTATGAAACAAGGGCGAATTCCTACGGACCAACAAGCCAATCCTACCACAATTTCCCGGAATTTGCATCACATGACCACAATGATCATGCCACCTACTCTCAAGGGGCTCAACAAAATACTAAGAGTTGCCGACTAGTGACAAAACTTTTCAAGATAGTTCTACTACGCCATCATAAGGCTGAGGTTCTTACCTATATAGCGACAAGATAAAAGAGACCACTATAATCACCTCAAAATTTTCCAAAGGGGTTTCAACCTATCACAGATACTGACTCGACTCTAGCATTCCTAGAGGAGACCATAAAAGCACGAAGACTGCCGAAGGATACATCGAAGATGCCAAGGATAAGGATACTGTGATATCCAACAATTACAAGGCAACTGAACTTTCCATAAAGATCAACACTCGACTTCCCAGGGATAGAGAAACTCAACATCTGCGGAAGGAGACAGAACAAACAGAGTATCGACAAGAAGCGGAACAGAGAGGCAAGAGTGCATCACAAGCACTCAAGCACGATGAATGAACAATGTAATGACCAAGAAAACCCATGGAGACTAGGTGTCTCCCCACGGTTCCAAGGTTTTCGAATCGAAAGCTCTGATACCAAGTTGTCACGCCCCGGATTTTCAAACCATTTTTTTATAACAATTTAAATGAAAGCAGGGGAAACATCACTTGTAGTATCTACACATTTCATTCTGTTCTCATTACATTTCCAGATACAAATGATACAATATGAATAGAAAAGCGGAAGCTAAAACAAATACCAAACGGCTACAACTGTACTGAACAGAAAGGAGAGTGAGGGTACATCCCACCCTCGGGAGTCAACAAAAGTACCAAGTGAAACCTGCTGTGACGAACCCTGAAAACCCAGAAGCTGACGAAACTCCAAGCTCAACAATGTCCACAAGTCCCTGCAACTACCTGTAGGGGGACCACAAAGGTCTGAGCATACCACAGCTCAATAGATAAAACTCCTGACCACTACCAAACATGCACGGGTGGTGCATGCCTAGGAGGGGTCAGCACAAGTAGGAAAGCTGTAAAGGAAAGCAGTAGTAGTGGCAACAATGACAGCAGTAAAGTAGAGAGAGAAGTACAAACAGTAAAGTAGTAAAGTGAGTACGAACCGAACTGTAAAGGGGACCAAGCTACGAGTCACCTACCAATCTCCTCAAAGGTAAGAGAAGTGATAGTGTCAAGCCCAAAGGCTAACCCAACTCAATCTCAAGTCGTCACAACTAACTCTCTACTAAGGACAAGAGGTCCACCGTCAGGGTACAAAGAAACGTAAAGGGAACAAGGTGCGCGTAAGGTAAGCCTAGCACAAGACAATCGGAACCAAGGCATATCGTCGACAAATGTGTCAAAACCCAAACCGTAACCTCAAATGAACACAAAAGGCACAATCTCCCAAGTCCGATTGAAGCAACTAAAGTCCGACCACTCTAAGGATCTACTAAGGATCCTAAACCAACACTGAGTCAAGATATCTAACCAAGGTGTGTAAACATAGTACAAGGGACAACAAAGAAGGGTGTCCACAGAATCTATCGAGAATGTTCTTTTATTATTCCGAGGATCACACACTATCAAGTGTCAATGGGATTCCATTACAAGTCTATCCCAATATGATTTAGATCATCATTCTTACCTTTATTCCACTTTATGAGTAATCCGGAATTCCATTACAAGTCTATTCCGTTCATGTGTTTTTCTTCAATCTAAATACATCCTGGGATCCCTCAAGGTCAAGTACATCCCGTGTTTATTCGAAGTTCATTGATTTAATACAAATCCCGAAATCCCTAAAAATCAAGTACATTCCGTATTTGCATATTTTATTCATTTTTTAGGATAAATCCCGGAATCCCTAAAGATCAAGTACATTCCGTATTTATCCAAGTATCGTTGTAACGTTGATAGGGCAAGGTTGGTCTAGTAGCTCGTCAACACACTATCCAAACCTAATCCGTCTTCCCCAAAGGCCGTTGGAAGGGCTCACGTAGCCCCCTTTGTGCACAAAGTCGTGGATGGAGCGACCATCCCGGGAATCCCTTGAACTCAAGTACATTCCTGCGTAAGAACATATCAATCCCGTATCGTTGTTACAAATATCATCCTGGGAATCCCTAAAAATCAAGTACATTCCCAGATCGTCATCACAAGTTCACTATGCCGGGAATCCCTAAAGATCAAGTACATTCCCGCATAGAAATAATCCAATTATATTCGTGGTCTTCAATTTCGTTCATGAGTCATCATTCCCATTTTCATTTCATGTCTTACATGTGATGGATTCAAGATTATCCAAAGGTGGTCCTCGTGGGATCCATCCCCGTATTGGTTGTACATTGCGTTCATTTCATTCATGTCATGTTTGGTTGAATCCAACGTCATCCCAACTATCCCGATAAAACAAGCCTAAGGCTAGGTCACGTTCCCAAAGGTTACTACGCCCTTACCAAGGAAAACCACACGAACCGTACTACCACCGCAATGACAACCACAATCATGCCAAGGTAAGGCACCATGTCTCAATTCACATGACCGACACAATCTCACTAGTTAGTTCATTTTCCAAACCGTTCATTTAAGTTCATTTCTATTTTCAACACCCATCAACCGATCGTATACCCAAACTTACCTCATGATGTTCCTACGGCCATTTTCTCTCCCAAATACTCATTCAAGACTCACTAAGGACTTTTATCGAATACGTGACATACATAAAATGAAGGGTGACCAACTAACCGCAAAACCACCAAGTGACATTCACAATACTCTAATTCAACTCTCGACGTCTATCAACCCAAGTTCAAGTGGTTATACCACTGGAGTTCTAATTTACCGCAAAGGTGATAACAAGAGAAACCAATACAAATTTTAGCACGAACATGGAAACTAAATACACACACACGCACATGCTTGATAATGATCAAGAATCCACCTACCGAAGTAATTGCTGGAGTAGTCGCCGGAAAGTTACCGGAAAATGTCGCTGCCAACCAAATCCGCCATCGCGTAGATCTCCTCGCCCTCTACAACGTTCCTCAAGACCGTCTCTCCATTGCTCTTCGCCGGAATGTCGCCGGACCTCCAAAAATCGCCGGGTGAAGAAGTTATGGTGGACATCGTGTAGCTCTCGTCGAGGGGAACCACCTTTCTTCTAACCTTTTCTTGATCCGAGCACCTTCACAAAACTCCTAACTTCGAACTTTGGGCGGATGGAGAAGATATTCGGCTCAATGGGGAGCCCTTGAGGAGTAGAGCAATGTTCCTCCTTTGAGAATTTCCATTTGAGCAATGGAAGGTGAAGATAGAGAGGAGACAGAGAGAAACTCCATTGATGGAGGAAGAGAGAGGAGAGAGCTCTAGGGTTTACAAAATGAAGAAGAAGAAGAGTTTTGGGCATTTTGGGACTAAAAACTGGTTTTGGGGCGAAGTTACCAAAGTGCCCTTCATTAAAACATACAAAATCGCGCATTTTCTGCGAGCATCGTCCGGACGAAAGTCACGGTCGTCTGGACGAAACCCCATGGTCCGGACGAAGCCCAACCGTGGTCCGGACGAAACCTCCTGAACCAAACTTCACCATTTCTGGACCCGTCATCCGGACGAAGCCCAAGCGTGGTCCGGACGAAGCCTGCAGAAAAGTTTCGAAACGCGACGAAAAGACTCCGAACCTTCGCAACTCGTCCAAGAACACCTCCCGAACATTCTAAGCACCGAAATGACGTTCCAAGGCCATCCCTTAGCCTTCCTTGAGGTCACAAACACATCAAACGATTTACAAATGACTAACGAACAAAGGACGATTAAACTTCAATGATCCGAATAAGAGTGAAACTCGTGTTGGGGAGGATCAACCTACAATGGACCCCTTCTCATAGTCCACCCAACCTTTTCGAGATCTAAGATTTTCCAAAGTTCGACGAATTATATTTTATTTCCACAAAAATCGAATTTTAAAAGGAATAGAAATTCAGGTCGTTACAGGACTCCTATATAAACCTTTCATTTCCAGCATTCAAGGCCACACCAAACTCCTCTGATCATTCAATCTTAGAGAGAGAGAAAGAGTCCAAGCTCCGGACACTTGTGTTCAGCCAACCACCCCAAGCCTTCAGCACTCTGTCCGACCAACCTCACTAACCCTCAGGATCAACTATTCAAATTCAGGAGGTCCCCTCTTCTTGGACTAGCATTCCCCGAACACCAAGAGCTCACTCAGGTATATCTTAAATCCTTCGGTAAGCATATGACCCTTACGTCAGCTCGGCAGGTCCACCAAAAGACTTAGCTGCACAAACATTAGCTCGGCAGGCCTCCCTTGGCTTTGCCGAAGCATCTCAGTCTTATCATTTCAGCTCGGCACTTGGCCAAACCATCCGGATAATCCTTTTGACCCTCTGGCTAAACTCATTTCAGCTCGGTAAACGTGCCCGGACCACCCCGGTATATTATTTACCCCTTTTTTTGATGTATTTCCGACCTCCCACTAGCCGGAGTGTAATACCTATGTCATGTTTTAAGATTAATAATAATAAATAAATGAAGGTTATAATAAAATTGTGGGTTTAAGAAGTGATTTAGAATTTTGGGGAAAACATTGAGAAATTTTATTAAAATTATGTGAGATTTTTATGAGATTATGTAAGGCTTTAGAATTAAAATAAAATCTAATTGTAAGTTTTAATTTAGTTCTAGGAGTCTAAGTGCAAGAATCAAAGATTAAAGTTAGAAAGTGAAATTAAGAGGAAAAAATGAGAATTTGAGCTTTTGATGTGTCAACTCCTATGAATGGTGTCGATGAAGAATGATTCAACTTTATATCTAACAAAGCTACGTGTAGGAATAGGAAAAGGTTATCATTGCATGTAATGAGGTGTCAGATCGATGGTGAGGTGTAATTGAATAGGGATGCTACCATTTTGGTTGAAGAACATAGGAATTTCCATAGGAGAATAATAAATGTTTCAGACTTCTATATAAACCTATTATCAACCTTGATTCAATTGATATTTATAGGAGGTAAGAACTTGTGAGAAAAGCTAATTGAGAGTAAGAAGTATGTTGTGAGAGGGAGGTTTCTCGGGAGAGAGAGTGAGAGTGAGAGAGAGATTAAGAGTTGCAGAGAAATTCAGGTTTGAAGAAGATGAACAGTAAGCTTCTGGGAGAAATTTAGAAACAAGGTTGCGTCAAAACTTCGAGAATTTATTATGATAAATTGAGGTAACCATTTCAGATTCTAAAAATACAGTTTTGAAGAAAATTCTACCTAGTTTCTATCTTCCAAATTTGAGGCTAATCCATTAAGATTGGATAGGTTAATTTTGATCTAGAACAGTTGGTGGTGAGGGGGGGGAATCCAATTTTCGGCAAAATCTTCTGATTTTTAGTTTCAACATTTGAGGTAAAATTTTTAGAATCTGTTTAAATAGAGTTGTTCTAAATCATTGATAGAACTTGTGTTTCAAATTTGGTAATAATCGGAGAAGTTTTGATACCCAAAATCAAGAAAAAAATCAGATTTGAGGTTAAACCCAAAAAGTTGCAGACTGTTCTTCGATTGCTGTCAAAAGCCTTAGATACCGATATCTTAGATTAGAAAGATACCATAACCTTAGGCAGAAAAGCTAGATACCGTAGTTGGTCAATAGTTATGAACCAATATCTTTAGATATGGCCAAGATACCGATATCTTATTTTAAGAAACCGATATCTTAATACTTATAAACCGGTATCTTGAGAAGTATGAACCGATATCTTAGAAGTATGTCCAAGATATCGATATCTTGAAAGCCCAAGATACCGATATCTTGAGTCTCGAGAAAACAGTAAAGTTTTGAAAAATAATATTTTTAGGGAAAAGTTAGCATCAAATGAGTATGTTATTTATGTATAATTTCCAAAAGCTTATTTAGCATATTTGGTGTATTCTAGGTGTTGGAGAACCATCGTGTTCGGTTCAGAGGAAGGGAAAACAAATCATTTAGAGATCTTTCGTTCGAGGTGAGTACTTTTTATGATTTATATAAAGTTAAGTAAGTTACTATTCTTATTAGTACAAAATATGTGTTTTGGAAAGTGTTTGAGAAAATAGGAAATCCTTTGGATCACATGTTTGTAAATGGGTGAGTTATGATAACATGTTTTCAAGTGTTAATGACGATTACACTAAAATGGTGTTTGAGAAAAGAGTATATATGGAAAATTGGTGATTTCAAAGATATGATGGATTTTAATAAAATGTGGTGTAAAATAGAGTTGGTGTGAGTTAAAGTAAAATGATAAATTCTATTAAGAAATCTGATGTTGAGTCAAAAGTGGTGATAATTTCAAAATAGAAAAATGGTGTTGAGTTTGGTGTGTGTAAAAAAGGGGTGTGTTTTGGTGTAAATAAAAGAAATGTGTTATAATTATCAAAATGGAATTTTGGAGTGCTTCAATAGCCTTACCATAGATTAGGTGGGTCTATGGATCATTATGCAGAGGTGGTGCAATGCACAGAGGTGCACTTGAGATGGAGATATTATATATATTTACACCTAGAGATAAAGGTGTTAGTCCTTACCACTGAGGCTGGTGTAGTGGCCCCTGGATCATTACTTGTTGCTTTTCCGAGAATGTACCCAGGGTATCAGATCTGACAAAAATGGTTGGTCACCGGGCTTTAATGACCCTTGACTATTATTGTACGAGTATATAAGGTGTGGTGTGGTGTTAGATCTATATAATTTTATTTTTGAGTTGGTGATTCCACGAGTTGGAAAATTTTATGGTGATTATCAAAGAAATCTAAATGGTGATTTTGGTGTTGAGAAAAAGAGATAAAATGGTGTTTGAATTATATATATAAGAGATGTGTAAAAAGGTGTTGTGTGAGTGGTAAAAAGAGTATTTCATAAATGGAAATGATTAGAGAAAAAGGTGTGTGTGTGATTTTAAAAGAGATGGTGATCCTTAGCTATTTTTGATTCTTTTCTTTATGGTTTTCATTTTAGCATTCACCAGCCATCGTCGCTGATGCACGCTTGTGCCTTTCTTTTTTGGTACTTGGAGCTAGAGTTCACAGTCCGGTCCATCTGTTGTGTCGTGGTGGTTGTCAGAGTTGTGTAGTAGAGTTGAGTCTTTTATTTATTTATTATTCGAGAGGATGTTTAGCTCTCACCTTAAGTCTGCTTTCAGTTTATCGAGTTGTAGTAGCTGTTCAGTGTTGTTGTAGTAGAGTTTCATCGGACATGTTGTCCACGAATTGTTTTTATTTCTTGAGTCTGTATTGGAGTATGTATTATCTGAGTATTATAATAAAATTAGTGGAGTTTTTATTTTCAGTTTTCGTGTAGTGGTTTGTGTTTAGTAGATGCTTTGCCACATGTCATCTCTTAATAGCTGACTTTACAGTTATCAGGGATGGGATGTGACTAGTTTTGGTATCAAAGAATAGGTTGAGAGGTTCTGTAGACTAGAGGAGTCGAGTCAGCCGGACTGTGGACATAGGGTGTTGTTGAGTCGAGTCAGTTTTAGCAGTGGCTAATAGTTAAATTTTTTGGTTTTGATTTTAGCAGATGGATCGTGAAAAAGGATTATCACTTTATTTTTTGAAAGAAGTTAAAGGTAAGAGACATTGCGAGTCAGAAAATGGAGATGACAATATAGATAGATTCATATCTATGATTGTGAAATATGTAGAGAGTCGAGATGATGACGAGGATATTACGAAATCAGATCTTGTGGGGCTAAAGCAAATCAAAAGATTATATATGATAGAATCTGAAGGATCGGAAGGAATTAGTTGTGCAAAGAGATGGTTGAAAAAGATGGAGGAAAAATTGATGAAATCATTTAGGAATATTAAGCAAGGAGGTAATACCGTAGTGGAATATGAATCGAGATTTGAAGCCATAGTCCAATTTGATGAGAAAATAGCAAAGTCTGATGCTAGGAAATGTGAGCACTTCAAGAAAGGATTGGATGAGATGATAGCAAATAAATTGTGAGATTTTGGGAGGTTATCATTCAATAATTTGGTGAGAGCGGCTAAGAGCATAGAGAAACAAGTTGAAAAATTTCCGGAATATCATAAGAATCAGAAAGGCAGAAATTTGGGTGAATCATTAGGAAAGCAATGTATTTAGAATTCAGAGGAAGAAATGGTTATGTTCTAAATTTTGGGACAAAATTTCTGTAAGAGGGGGAGAATTGTAATACATATGTCATGTTTTAAGATTAATAATAATAAATAAATGAAGATTAGAATAAAATTGTGGGTTTAAGAAGTGATTTAGAATTTTGGGGAAAACATTGAGGAATTTTATTAAAATTATGTGAGATTTTTATGAGATTATGTAAGGCTTTAGAATTAAAATAAAATCTAATTGTAAGTTTTAATTTAGTTCTAGGAGTCTAAGTGCAAGAATCAAAGATTGAAGGTAGAAATTTAAATTAAGAGGAAAAAATGTGAATTTGAGCTCTGATGTGTCAAACTCCTATGAATGGTGTCGATGAAGAATGATTCAACTTTGTATCTAACAAAGCTACATGTGGGAATAGAAAAGGTTAGCATTGCATGTAATGAGGTGTCAGATGGATGGTGAGGTATAGTGGAATAGGGATGCCACCATTTTGGTTGAAGAATATAGGAATTTTCGTAGGAGAATAATAAATGTTTCAGACTTCTATATGAACCTATTATCAACCTTGATTCAATTGATGTTTATAGGAGCTAAGAACGTGTGAGAAAATCTAATTGAGAGTAATAAGTATGTTGTGAGAGGGAGGTTTCTCGGGAGAGAGAGTGAGAGAGAGATTAAGAGTTGCAGAGAAATTCAGGTTTGAAGAAGATGAACAGTAAGCTTCTGGGAGAAATTTAGAAACAAGGCTGCGTCAAAACTTCGAGAATTTATTCTGAGCAATTGAGGTAACCATTTCAGATTCAAAAGATACATTTTTGAATAAAATTCTATCTAGTTTCTATGTTCCAAATTTAAGTCTAATCCATTAAGATTTGATAGGTTAATTTCGATCCAGAACAGTAGGTGGTGAAGAGAGTGGAGAATCCAACTTTCGGCAAACTCTTCTGATTTTTAGTTCGAACATTTGAGGTAAAATTTTTAGAATCTGTTTAAATGGAGTTGTTCTAAATCATTGATAGAACTTGTGTTTCAAATTTGGTAATAATCGGAGAAGTTTTGATACCCAAAATCAAGAAAAAAATAGATTTGAGGTTAAACCCAAAAGTTGCAGGATGTTCTTAGATTGCTGTCAAAAGACTTAGATATTGATATCTTAGATTAACAAAATACCGATATCTTAGACAGAAAAGCTAGACACTGTAGTTGGTCAGTAGTTATGAACCGATATCTTTAGATATAGCCAAGATACCGATATCTTAGTTTAAGAAACTGATATCTTAATACTTATAAACCGGTATCTTGAGAAGTATGAACCGATATCTTAGAAGTATGTCCAAGATATCAATATCTTGGAAGCCCAAGATACCTATATCTTGAGTCTTGGGAAACCAATAAAGTTTTGAAAAATAATATTTTTAGGGAAAAGTTAGCATCAAATGAATATGTTATTTATGTATAATTTCCAGAAGCTTATTTATCATATTTGCTGTATTCTAGGTATTGGAGAACCATCGTATTCGGTTCAGAGGAAGGGAAAACAAATCGTTTAAAGATATTTCATTCGAGGTGAGTAATTTTTATGATTTGTATAAAGTTAAGTAAGTTACTATTCTTATTAGTACAAAATATGTGTTTTGGAAAGTGTTTGAGAAAATGGGAAATCCTTTGGATCACATGTTTGTAAATGGGTGAGTTGTGATAACATGTTTTCAAGTGTTAATGATGATTACACTAAAATGGTGTTTGAGAAAAGAGTATATATGGAAAATTGGTGATTTCAAAGATATGATGGATTTTGAAAAAATGTGGTGTAAAATAGAGTTGGTGTGAGTTAAAGTAAAATAATGATTTCTATTAAGAAATGTGATGTTGAGTTAAGAGTGGTGATAATTTCAAAATAAAAAAATGGTGTTGAGTTTGGTGTATAAAAAGGTGTGTGTTTTGGTGTAAATAAAAGAAAGGTGTTATAATTATCAAAATGGCATTTTGGAGTGCTTCAATAGCCTTGCCATAGATCACGTGGGTCTATGGATCATTATGCACAGGTGGTGCAATGCACAGAGGTGCACTTAAGATGGAGATGTTATATAAATTTACACCTAGAGATAAAGGTGTTAGTCCTTACCACTGGGGCTGGTGTAGTGGCCCCTGGATCATTACTTGTTGCTTTTCCAAGAATGTATTCAAGGTATCAGATCTGAAAAAAACGGTTGGTCACCGAGCTTTAATGACCCTTGGCTATTATTGTACGAGTATATAACGTGTGGTATGGTGTGGTGTTAGATCTATATGATTTTATTTTTGAGTTGGTGATTCCACGAGTTGGTAAATGTTATGGTGATTATCAAAGAAATCTAAATGGTGATTTTGGTGTTGAGAAAAAGAGAAAATGGTGCTTGAATTATATATATAAGAGATGTGTAAAAAGGTGTTGTGTGAGTGGAAAAAAGAGTATTTCATAAAAGGAAATGATTTGAGAAAAAGGTGTGTGTGTGATTTTAAAAGAGATGGTGATCCTTAGCTATTTTTGCTTCTTTTCTTTATGCTTTTCATTTTAGCATTCACCAGCCGTCGTCGCTGATGCACGCTTGTGCTTTCTTTTTAGATACTTGGAGCTAGAGTTCATAGTCCGGTCCAGTTGTTGTGTCGTGGTGGTTGTCAGAGTTATGTAGCAGAGTTGAGTCTTTTATTTATTTCTTTATTCGAGAGGATGTTTAGCTCTCACCTTGAGTCTGCTTTAAGTTTATCGAGTTGTAGTAGCTGTTTAGTGTTGTTGTAGTAAAGTTTCATCGGACATGTTGTCTAGGAGTTGTTTTTATTTCTTGAGTCTGTATTGGAGTCTGTATTATCTGAGTATTATAATCAGATCAGTGGAGTTTTTATTTTCAGTTTTCGTGTAGTGGTTTGTGTTTAGTAGATGCTTTGCCACATGTCATCTCTTAATAGCTGACTTTACAGTTATCAGGGATGGGGCATGACACGGAGCACTACTGCTTGACAGAAGGGCCTGTCCGCCCTATTTTAACTTAGCTTTTTTAGCTCGACTATGTGCCTAGTTGCTCGAACAATTGGTACTTTGACCTTGTAATCACCTCATACATCTTTTCGACCAATCAGAATTCTCTAAGCACTGTTTCCTACACATCCAAGATCAGCCACAGCCTTGTTGGCTGTTCGGCAGACTGCCTGCTTGGCAAGTCCTTGTAAAACCCCATGTTTTTAAGTAAAATATTTCCAACATATTTTTTTTAAAATATAATAAACACGACATTGGAGAGTTAATAGTTACTATACAGCAGCATTGCAGTTGAAGTTCTCATTACATGAAATCTTGATACAATATACAAACTGAAAGAGTACAAGAAAGGAAGTACAACCGAACTACTCGCTATAAACTGCAAAGAGAAAGTACAACTACAACCGTACAACAACCTGAAAGCTGAAAAGAGAGTACAACAGCGCAAGGAGAGCCGAGACTGCAGCTCCAAAGGAACCAGCTGCCAGTACAAGCTCCAAGTCACCCTGCAAGAGGAACCCTGCAGTACAATCCTGGAAAAGGGAGAGAAAGGAGGGTCTGAGCAAAACACGGCTCAGTGCGGTAACAACTAATGACTACAAAGCATGCACGAGTGCATGCGACCCTATGTGCCACAAAGTAAAGGTAAACAAGTCAAGGAGAAGGCACAACACACGCACACACCCAAGTAACGTGACACTAAGAGTATCTCTAAGGTCAAACAAGTAGAGTGTCACCTGAACCAACCTACGTCTCCAACGTAAACACTATCATAAGGGAACTCTACTAAGGAACACACAAACCTCAATACTCACTCATACATGCCCTCAACCCAAACCACTTCCAGGACACGACCAACACCTACAATCACTCGCAAAGAATCCAACGTCAAGTCCTCTCATCGTTTCCATCATTCCCACATTCATTGGTAACATTTAGGATTCACATGATTGTAGTTAATATTAAATATTGGATTACACATTTCATCGTTTTCCCACCTTGGCTCACCCAAGGGGCACAACCGCATTACCATCACAAGGTTATCGTTTTATTCCAATATTCATTTCCAGTCGACTCCTATACAAGCGAGTCTCCAATCTACCCTAGACAAGGGCAAGTAAACCACATGTGTTAAGATTTATTCCAGGATCCTGCCTGCCAGCGTATCCAGTATATTCTGAGACTTACGGGAACTCGTATCTCCCACCTATGGCCAAAGGATCTTATTCCTAGATCATCACCCATCAATGATATCTAGTGATTCCGCGACTTCAGGAGAATGCGTATCTCCCACTTAACTCGAACACTGGACTTGGGCAAAACCATCCAAGTAAAATCCACACATTACACTTCTTTAGTTTCCTTTGGTGAGTTACTATACAACAGCATTGCAGTTGAAGTTCTCATTACATGAAATCTTGATACAATATACAAACTGAAAGAGTACAAGAAAGGAAGTACAATCGAACTACTCGCTATAAACTGCAAAGAGAAAGTATAACTACAACCGTACAACAACCTGAAAGCTGAAAAGAGAGTACAATAGCACAAGGAGAGCCGAGACTGCAGCTCCAAAAGAACCATCTGCCAGTACAAGCTCCAAGCCACCCTGCAAGAGAAACCCTGCAGTACAATCCTGGAAAAGGGAGACAAAGGAGGGTCTGAGCAAAACACGGCTCAGTGCGGTAACAACTAACGACTACAAAGCATGCACGAGTGCATGCGACCCTATGTGCCACAAAGTAAAGGTAAACAAGTCAAGGAGAAGGCACAACACACGCACACACCCAAGTAACGTGAGACTAAGAGTATCTCCAAGGTCAAACAAGTAGAGTGTCACCCGAACCAACCTACGTCTCCAACGTAAATACTATCATAAGGGAACTCTACTAAGGAACACACATCGCTTCACGACACGAAGCAGGAAAATACTGTGCATCGAACACAGCCTCAAACTGAACCCAAGACATACCTTTCGAAGAAGAGTGTTGACCCTAAGTTTTGATGGTGCATTATTTACACAAATATAGTATTTATAAAATGATTTTCTAATTCCTTGAATTATGATTTAAATGTTCAAATATTTATTTAAATCAAGAAATTTGTTTTAAAGCTTAAATT
>NMUG010002882.1:0-15415 GCA_002855965.1 Monotropa hypopitys
GCCCCCCAATAGTTTGTTTTAACAAAATAATTTGGTTTTATGAACGTTTTCTCCTCCAAAGATTGATAATAATCTGGACAAAAATCTGGGTTTACACTAACACATAAAATTGTAACTTTCCAATAATTGTTCAGCATTTTTATCGATTTTAGGAGCATGCAATCTATCCTATGCAACTATACTATTGAAATACAAATTTATAGAATCGAATTTACCTTGAATTGACTTGAATTTCATTTCAGAACGGACTAATTTGGGTTCGTTTTGGGTTGTTATTCTTCTCTTCCTCTCTCTAATTTTCTATAAGAATTTTTCTATCTTGATGGAACTCTCTCTCTCACTCTTACACTTCCTAATTAGTTTTGTGAAAGCACTGTTAGTTATGTTTAAGAGCACCTAAAATATCAAATAACTCATATTCTTCCTCTCCCAAATTTCCACGAGTTTAGTTTGCTGTACATCTCATATCCTTCCATGAATGATTTTGACTGTGACAACACTCATAGTTGTAGGAATTTCCTCCCTCCATGTAGTAAGTCTTGCATGAATAATATTTTATTTAATTTTTTTACACTAACACCCTTCAACTTCTATTTTCTGCTCAATTTAGGCTTAAGTATTTTTTTGTTTTTGCTTATAAACTAAACCTCTCCCTTTCTTATTTGATTTAATTTAGCCCAACACTATAATAAATTCTCCTATAATTACTATTTTTCTCACTTAATAATCATTTACAAATGCATAATTAGATACAGGTCTCCCAACTCTCGAGTCCTACAAACTTGACAGCAAGACCCATACCAAAGCTGATCTAAAACATGACAGCGAGACCCAGTTTACTAATGCCAGCCCCCTATTAGTGGCATCCATCTATGAGAGACCGATCATCTTTTTGTTCGTTCGTCTGTGAGAGGGTTGTGGTCTGTCCATCCATCCGTCTACCTGTGTATGTGAGGGAGGTCGCCATCACCGTCGTTGTACCTTGTTCCTCTTGCACAACCCCAACATAGAAAAGGTGAAGTGGATATATTGGGGAGTTCTCATGAGGTTAAAGCTTTACATATATGCAGAGAGTGAATTACGACCATACCTCAGATGGTGTTGCAGGCAGGTAGGTCTTCAGAGCTGAATCGATATGGAGGCAACATTTGTAGAGGTGATGCTCGACTTCTTCTTCCTCAAGAGTGGCAAATGAGAGAGAACATAGAGAGACAGACGATGGGTGGAGATGGAGGAGGATGGGTTTGCAGATGCATTTGCAAGAGAGGGAAAGAAGAGAGAGAGAGATTGCTAGATTTGTGCATCTCTGGCCTGAATGGCTCACAAATAGATAGATAGATAGAGAGAGAGAGAGAGAGAGAGAGAGAAAAGCTTTGGGCACTATAAAATGAAAGCATGTGTGTTGGGTTGTGTGTTATACATGGTTGTGTCTATATAATAAAATCAAAGATGCGTATTGTTATTAATTTTGGACCGCCTGATGTGTTATACAAGGGTGTGTTGAACGTGGATATGGGCAGTGCTCGAGTTGTGTGTTGAACGTGCATTTGTCTTTTTGGTTCTAATTGTGTAGGTAGTTTTGTAATAATGTAACCATGACTTATAAGAGGTAACAATGTCAACCCAATCTCAATTGTGCATTGCAATTGTGGAGTAATCCTAGCTGTTAAAATATGTGCATGTTTTATGTGTGTAAGAGGTAGAGATCTCATCCATCCGTTCAAAGATCTAATAGGCCTATATATACTTAGATGTGTATATTATATGTGGGGCCAAAATTGACGTGATATGTAATATAGATTGATAAATAATAAAATCACTACATATAACAACATGCTTGTATAAGACATCATGGTTCATGTTTGTCATTTTTATATATTGCATGCTTTTCCATTAAAACCAATTGTATTGAATATCTATATAATAAGGGAAGAGGAAAATTTGAATTCATATATTTTGGGTCATTGATCTGATCATCCTTTCTTTGAGGAATGGATGATTGAGATTTTGTTCACATTATTCCACACACCATTCTATACTCCACGCACATACCATTTCATTTCTGTATTTCGAACATTTCACCTTTCTCTCTCTCTCTCTCTCTCTCTCTCTTACACACACATACACACACTACACCTCCCCCTCCCCCGAGATCCCCCACCGCCTCTCCCCACACACACCCAGGGATCCTGTGATAACCGTGCCTGGAAATAATAAAAGTAAGACTAATTTATTAAGATAAAATTGGAGTTTGAAAAAAAAATTGTTAGTAGAAATAATTATGTTGAAGTAAAAGTAGTAAAATTTTGGAAATACGTTACAAGGGTGTGGGTGAACCAAGGAATAAAGTCTAATGGGTATTAACTTATAGATGTGGGTGAGATGCATGGGATCATCTTTGAAGGAGGCAAATCTTGTTTTTATATGTGAGAGGTAAAAATCTATCTTAACTAGTTCATACTCCCGTAAGTCTAAAATTCAAGCTAGAACAAAGGTGGAAGAGGAAGCTCTATCTAGGAAAATTGATCTTCACTCTTAGGGGGATTGAATCTGTAATAAAGAGGTACATAATTCTCATAATTCATAAGTAGTTTGTAGAGTTAAAGAATTTGTCATGGAAATTTTAAAAAGAAAATCTGTATGTATAATGTTTTGAATGATTTGGGGGAAAATTGTAACTAATCATGTTATTTGATCAAATTCATCATAAAAACATGTTTGTAGTGGTTGCAAGTAGTCTTGTTTCAAGTTTCTGTTGAATAAATGGAGATTGAAAACATAATTTTCGAACCAGAATATATATTTGTTCATTCTGTTCTTGGTATCAGCAATGCCAGATATCAGTATTATGGAATTTTGGTATCATGGATGATACCGATATCTGTACATGCACCTGGGATACCGCAACCAAGATACTGGAGTGAGATACCAGTTTCTGGGAATGTTGGGATACCGATATTTGGGAATTTTGGGATACCGGTATCTGGGATAGCGAATAGGATACCAGTTTCATGTTCTGGGATACCGATTTCTGGCTCCAATGCTAGGATACCGATATCATGGGAATTTGAGATACCAGTATCTGGGGTGGCTAGAAAATATAAAGGAAAAATGGAAAAAGTTTGTAACTTATTCGGGTGATCACTTGGAAGGTTTCCAAGTCTCAAAATAGAGGTAGGAGACATATGAGACATTAGTAAACTTAGGTCGGATCTTGAATTAATTTGACAATAATTAATAATCAAATGGTTCAATTATTTCTGAATGTCATTTATCTTGTGAATTATTATTTAATCATTCGATAATGACTTGAATTTCTTTTCAGAAGAATTCAAGTATCTATATCTAACCAAATCTGATTCCAAGAAACCCTTGTAAGGGTAAAGGGTGAGTGTGATATTTACATTTAAATTTGTATGTTTGTTGATTTATTCTGTGATCTGATTTAATTATGCTAGACATAGAAGTATGTTAGGATGTTCACGTGATTCTATTAGATGTTTTCTGTGTTTCTGGTGTATTTATACATATTGAGTGTTAATAAAATGTGATCTTATTTCTGCTGGGGCAAGCTTGTGTTGGGGTATCATTGTATAAGTAGAGTACCATTGTGGAAAGTGGGGCAAGCTGTGTTAATAGGGCTCTAAGAGCGTGTTGTCTTTTTATGGATGTGATAGACTATAATGTACTTTTCTGGCAAGTAAACATGCTTGTATATGATATAATCCGGTGATCATTGTGTGATGTTGAGTTAATGCCGTTGATTTGCCATTTAGAAAAGTGAACCTAAAATGTGAAATTAAAATATGGTAGTAATGTGGGGCAACTATAGGGGTGAAGACACTTGTATCTGTCTGTTCTGTATCTATTTCTATTTCTGTTTCTAAATATATCTGTAAAAGAGTAACTTTGGGGCAAGCCTATTTGGAGAACCATTTGTATTTTTGATTTTGTATATGTGTATCTATTTCTATTTCTGTATCTGTATTTGCATCTATGTTTTGGATCTGGTTTCTATATCTGTTTAGTATTTCTGTTTCTGTATCAGTATCATTTGATAAATATTTCTATTCTGTATCTGCTCTGTTCATTAATTCTCATTATTTACTTGTCTGTCTGTTCTGATTATTTATTCTACTTCTGTATCTGTATCTATTTCTAATTATCCATTTCTGAATATGTATATTTGTTCTATATTTGTATCTATTTTTGCTTTATGTTTGCCTTGTAGTTGTTGTTGTATATTCTGTTGTCCTTCTTTATTCTGCAAATTTTAATGTAACTTACACACTCCTGGATTTTCTGTGTTTTGTTTGTATGAGAATCCAGATTTTTGCCGGCTAACTTTGGAGTTTGGAAGAATCTGGTGTAAGGTTATATTTTACCTTTTGTGGTAATTTTGTATGTATCTGTTTGACTGTTTGTATATGTCAAAGCCTATAGTTAGAGTTACTTCTGTATTTCTATAGTAAACTTTTATAGTTGTGGGGTTGACTTTGTGTAGCCAGTGTTAGAAATTAATTTTTTTGATTCATTTTTTGTTATTTCATATTACCGGGTCCATATAATATAATATTATTTTTAGTGGAACGAGGTGTGATAGATCCCCCACCCTACCCACACCTTCAATGATCTCTCTCTCCCATCTCCCATCTCCCATGAATCCACCTGCACGATGAGGTTTCTCTCTCTCTCTCTCTCTCTCCTGCCCCTCTCTCTGCCCCTAGAGACCCTAATATGCACGATGAGCTTCCGGTGTGTGTAGGTTTTGGATGTGTGTGTTTTCGTTCCCCCTCTCTCCCACTCATTCACTCATTCTTTGTGTTTTCGTTTTTTGGTTGGATATGATTTTGTTTTTGTGATTTTTTGTTGTGTTGGTGGTTTTATTGTATTGATGTTTTGGTTTTGGTTTCTCTCTCTCTCTCTCTCTCTCTCTCTCTCTGAGACTTGGTTGTTTCGTTGTGATTTGCTATGTTGGTGCGAAACCCATCCCCCCATTTTGGTTGTGATAAGGTTTCTCCGAGCCTTGATATTCCGTTATTGGTTGTGATTTCGTTTTTGTGATTTTTTGTTGTATTGGTGGTTTCACTGTGCTGATGTTTCAATTTCGATTTTGGTTTCGTTCTCTCGCTCTCTAAGGTTTGGTTGTTTCTGGGTTTTAATCCGTACGTGAGTGTATTCGTGTTTTTGTGTTTTTGAGTTTCAAATCTCACATTTTATAGGGACAGTTCAAATCAATTCGCATTCTTTATATCAATTTAATATATATCTTTTTGTGTGTAATTTCTTTTAGTAAATGAACACAAGTTTATCTTTAATCTGGTTTTGTTATTTCTGGATTGTCTTTATAGCAGTAACGACTTAATTTGAATTCCATTTCAATTACTTCATGTTCATGTAATATTCAGTTATTGCATCAATTATTTTTATTTTTTCATTACTTTATTGATTACATCAATCTATAAAATAAGGGAAAAGAAAAATTTGAATTCATATATTTTGGACAATTGATCTGACCATCCTTGTTTTGAGGAATGGACGACTGAGATTTCGTTTACACTATTCCACACACCATTCCATACTCCATGCGCACACTATTTCGTTTATGTATTTTGAACATTTCACCTCTCTCACTCTCTCACACACCCCTCCCCAGAGATCCTTTACCGCCCTCCCCTAGATATCCCTCCACCCACACCTTCGGTGAGCTCTCTCCCACTGCCCCTCCCCTATGAGATCCACCCGCATGGTGAGCTCTCTCTCTCCCGCCCACCCCTCCATCTTCGGAGACCCTAATATGCACGGTGAGCTTCTGATGTGTGTGTAAGTTTCGGCTGTGTGATTTTTTGTTCTCTCTCTCTCTCTCACTCACTCTTTGGGTTTTCATTTTTGTGGTTGGCTGTGATTTCGGTTTTGTGATTTTTTGCTGTGTTGTTGATTTTATTGTGTTGATGTTTCGATTTCAATTTTGGTTTCGTTCTCTCTCTCTCCCTCTCCCTCTCTCTCTCTCTTCGAGTTTTGGTTGTTTCATTGTACTTTGTTGTGTTGGTGTGAAACTCAGTCCCCCATTTTGGTTGTGATGAGATTTCTCTAAGATCTACATGGAATGTCCACAATGATGTAGAGGAGGTCAGGTGGATGACGATCAAACGATGACTAGCTCTCTCCTTGAAAACCCTTGAAAACTCCAATCTATTTTTCTCATTTATTTTTGCTTCGATGATGGCGAGAAGGTTAAGTTGATTTTACTTTTTCGCTGTGATGATGACGAGGAGATTAAGCTCATCGGGAGCTAAGGTTTACTTGAGTTGCCTCATGTGCGGGTTTTGTTTGGGTGAAATACGAGAAATGGGAAATAAGAGTCATGGGAGGAAATAAAAATGAGGGAAATGAACGGGGTAAAAAAATGTTGCATTATGCTTAATTTTTTTCATAAATGTGGGAAATGAAATGCGGTAAATGTCTTTTGCTCATTATTTTTATAAATAATTTTAAAACAATATTAATTTTGAAAACAATATTTAAATAAAGTAATGTTTAGATAAAATATTTGGATTGCGCACTTCAAAAGGATTTAGTTGCCAACCCACAATCTGTTAGGCCATCATATTGTTGATAGTTGGAGCGGTATACGTAAATACTAATACAAGCCCTGGTAGGCAAGGTAGCTTGGGAGAAATAGAAATTTCCGTGAAGTCCCAGGTTTAAATCCTTGCGACTACCAGGAAGTGTATTTAAGTCTCCTGGAGCATATTTTAGTTGGTCAAAGGCCATAGTGCTTAAATGCAGCCTTGCTACTGGACCGCAAGGTGGGGGGTTCAAATCCCATTGGCAATAGTCTGGATTTGGCCCCCTTGTGTGTTCATAGTGTACATGCAGCTCTGGACCCTAGACTAACTGAGGCACATCCCGCGATTTACCTCCTCCACGATGCTCTAGGGGTGGGGCGGTGGAGGCCATCAAGGTTGGGGGTCAACCTTTTTTTTGGTATACGTAATTACTATTCATCTCCGGGCAAAAAGTAATATTCAATAACGCAGGGATTGGGGGACCCTGCAGTGCCCAAAAGGGCTGTAGGGTGGTAGTGCCCCCGTGGGAGTCCACATGGGTTGCGATCAATTTTTTTTTGGGTTTTATTTAAAATATTATTATATACTATACTGTAAAAAATTAGCTCAATCGAATAATGTATAAAATTCCTTTAATTGTTTGAATTTTCATTCACAATTTTAAACACTTTTACAATATGAAAATTCAAACGATTAATGAAAATTTATACATTATTCGATTGAACTAATTTTTTATAGTATAATATAAAATAATATTTTAAACAAAACTCTGAAAAAAAAATTTAATCGCAATCCACGTGGGTCATTGCCAACCTGCAGCCCTTTTGGACACTGCAGGGTGGTCCCCCGATTCCGAACCGCAGGGGCTGGTAAAATCCATCGGAAGAGCTGCCCACGTCTTTCCCCTCTCCTCGTTTATATAGTCTTAAACTGCAACAGCACCAATTGCAGGACCCCACAGTTCTCTCCACACAAAATCCCTTTTTTTGCTCTATCGCTACATCTCATTTCCCCTCTTTAAAATTTCTCAAACAACAATGCCAGGTTCTTCCTCAGGTAAACACATACCTGACTACGATCTTATGTCTGATTTCTCAATTTAAATGTCTCACACTTTGCCTTCTTATAATTTCAACAGATACCCGCACCCGGTGGAGGAAGAAGCGAAAGATGGAACCCCAAATCGGCCGACGATCCAAGCTCCAAAAAGACGATGGTTACGACGACGAGGAAGAAGAAGACGAGGAATTGAAACCGGAATCCGAGTCGGACGAAGACCAACAGCAGCAACAAAACCCTCAATTGGGCCTCGATCCGGTCTCGGCTGCTGAAATCTTATCGGATGGCGGCGTTCGAGTCTCCGATTTCCCTCTGGTAGTCAAGCACACAGTGAATCGGCCCCACCCGTCAGTGCTGGGGATTGTGCCCCTAGAGAGGGCGCTTCAGTGCGGGGAGGGGAAGAGTTTGCTGAACGGTGTCGTTTTAGAGAATATATCGCATGGGCAGCTCCAGGCCCTGTCTGCCGTGCCTGCAGATAGTCAGGCTCTGATGGTTGTCTGTGAACAAGAAAGGGGAGAATGGCCTTCTTCTTCCGCCTCTGCCTACGTCATTAAGCCACCCCCGATCACTGAGGGTCGTGGGGTTGTGAAGCGGTTTGGCAGTAGTGGAGTTCATGTCGTACCGATGCACGCAGGTGCCCTCCCTCCTCTCTCTCTCTCCCAAGCTCTGATTAGGTTGGGCTGTGGTTTAATTGAGCTCGGGTTGAGCAGCTCGTTTTTTCAAACATTATAAGCGTAACGTGTGGTGGGGGTTGTTCGTTCTGGGTTCTAATTCTAAAACATAAAAAAGTTAGAAACGTGTTCAAGCTTGGTTTAATGAATTGAACAGAGTTGTGCTAAAGTAGCTCATTTAAAATTAGCAGGCTTAGATTTTTCATATTGTTGTGTCTGTGTATGTGCATGTTCATATGCATTGATTACCGCCACCAGTGTATTTCAATGGGTAACTTATTGAGTTCCTTTCTCATTGCTTGATTTCAAGTCTTCATCTATAATGGGCAGGCCTTGGAAAAGGCATAAAAAAGGCCTCTTGGTGGATCCAAACGCACTCTTTAGCTCATAGCATGCAGTGAGACTTTAGCTTCGCTCAGACACGTGCGGTGGGTCTGTACAGATGGATATGTGGTGGTGAGGGTAATAATGCTTGGCAATTTGTGGAGTAGCCTATCTGCATATCTATTTTTACAATAACAAGCCTAAAGAGTAGATTGAGCTAGGGCCATTATGAAACCCGCGCCTACTACATAACTTGTCCAAAAACTATAAACTAACTGTTCAATATGCAAATTCTTCTTTGGTATAATGTTGCAATTCAAGACTAAGAATTAGCTAAATCCCACTTTTCAATTGGCAGAATAATAAAGGTGTAATGAAATCAATTAGTATATACAATCAACACGGTTTCATCAATACACGACTACCAAACCAAACTCAACCTTGAGTCCCAATCAATTGGGGTGATCATATCTATAGAAAAATTATTTCTATAGAATGTAGTACTAGTCCTGTCACGACTCGTATTTTATAAATAATTTTCGGAAATAAATCCATTTTTTAAATCAAATCCATCGGAAATCGATTGAAAGTTCGTGAAGCCGTTCATCTTGAATTGACGTTTGAAATTCCTTCGAGTTGTCATTCTAAGATTTAGAACTGATGATATGCCTCTACATTTTAAATATTCATCTCCGATTGAGTCCAATGATGGGTTGTAGTGAGTTAAATTGATTCCCGAGGGTCTTGGATGGGTTCGGGGTGTCTCGGGATGGATTGGGTCCTCAAAACTAAATCTGGTGCATGTTGCATCGGTGCATGCACCGGTGCAAAGTGGCACTGTTCTTCCCCAACCAGTTGCACCGGTGCATGCACCGGTGCAAAGTGGTTCTACTCTCCCCTCCAACCTGTTACATCGGTGCATGTACCGGTGCAAAGTGGTTCTGAATGGAAAATATGGTCAGCTGCACCGGTGTATGTACCGGTGCACAGAGGTTTTTTGGCAGACTTTTATGCTCATTAAGGGTACTTTGGCCTATCCACGTTAAGAGTGAGCAACAAGACGACCCGACCCGCCCAACCCGCCAAAAATCGATTTCGTCGATTAGCGGTTTGGTTTGCAGTTTGCGAACGTGCGAACCCAACGTGCTCGGGTCGGGTGACGGGTTACACAAATGTAACCCGACCAACCCGACCGCACAGTGATTTTCTTATTTTTTTAAAAAATTTAACATTTTTTGTACAATTTCTTCCATTTTTGTCATTTTAAACATTTTTTATAATTTCTTCATTTTTTTTACAATATCTTCCAAATATTTCCATTTTTTTTGGTTGGAGAGAACTTTTATCCATGTTTTAAAACATTTTTTGGGAAAAAAATTTAAAAATACACACAACGTCAACCCGTCCAACCCGACCGCCCAATCCGATCGGTCCAACCCGACCAACTCATCGGTCGGTTTCGGGTTCGTTTTTCTGTCACCCGATATGAGCGGGTCGGGTGCCGGGTGAGGACCAAACCCGACCCGACCCGTGCTCACCCCTAATTCACGTGGGGGTCGTATATATATCATTGGGAGCTCGAGAAACCCTCATTTTGCCACAAATTGGTTCTCTCTCTACCTCCCTCAAGTAAGCTCTCTCTCTCTCTCCATATTCCTCTCCATTCTCTCTTATTTTTGAGGTTCTTCCTCTAGTTTTTTTGTGGAGAAACTCCATCCATTAACGTTGATGAGCTCGTCAAGGGCTATGCATCCATGGTTTTGGTTCATTGCGCTATGAAGATTCCCTCATCTAGGGATTTCGAGATTCAATAGCTTCTGTTGGTAAAATCTCTCCTACTCTCGCGTGTGTATGTGATTGCTTTCATTTTCATCATTTGGGGTAGCTCATGTGTTTAGATCCCTTGGGTGGTCTATGGAATGCCTAGGGTTGTATTGTGGTGGAATGTTTGTAGTTGTGTGGCATAGGAAAGGTCTAGGGTGTTCAAGTAAGTGATGGTTGAAAGTATGCCCGCTAGGTATTTGATGAAATTCTCGAATAGATCTTGAGTCAAATTAATGGAGTCCTTGAGTTGTATTGAGGTCAATTGGGCTTGGGTGTAACTCTAGAGCAATGTGGGAGTTAGGTGTTTGATAAAAGGCATGAATGGGTCTTGATGTCGAATTGAGGTTGTGGGAAGTCTAGGGAAGTCCGTAGTGTTATGAAGTGGCCTTGGGATCTTTGAGTCGTAATCGAGTCGAGCTTTGGGGCGGTGTGATGATAGGTCATCTTAGAACTTATGTATGAATGAATTGGATGATAGAAGGCTTAGACGGCATTGGTGGACCCTTGGAACTCATTGGACACCAAGTGTTCGATGAAATTTCAATAGTGATCATTAAATCAAATCGTGTGCATATGTGACTCGCCTAGGTGCCTTGAGTAGGAACTATAGTGTTGGGATGATCTTGGACCCCTTCTTATATTCTTGGTATGTTGACTTAGTTGAAAACCCAAATGGTAAAGATGTAATGAGTAAGGTAGTTCGATATCCTGTTAGCCTCGACTTGGGATCTCCCTTGGTGCCGTCACGGTTGAGAATGTTAGAACGATTGGTTTGTCCCCTTGGTGTCGTCAAGGTGGAGTGTTGGTCTCGGAACGCTTAGTTGATCGTAAGTTGGCATAATCGATTGTCTCCCTTGGTTCGGTCAAGGTGGAGTTGAGATTGGAAGAAGTTAACGAAGAGCTCCAATATACCTAATGATTGTCGGATGTGGAGGATGTGCCCTACGAGGGCTACTCGCACCAAATCTTGAATACTTCACTCACGGCTCACCAACATGATGGAATTAATCGAAAATAAAATCTCTTAACGACGTGGAATCAAAGGGTAACGGGGCCCTCCCAATGAGTTGGGGAAAACCGGATTATTTGGTGGGAATGGACTGATGTTGGACTTCCCTGGATGGTCGCACCATCCACGACATTGTACACAACGGGAATAGTCTGATATTGGACTTTCCTGGATGGTCGCGCCACCACGTTGAGTACAATGAGGGTAGCGTAGCCCTCCCAACGAGTTGGGGAATCATGGAAGGAAATGATAGTGTGTTGAAAGGCCACTATACTGGACCCCACTCAAATATGATGCGAACTTCGAATATGGTAAAAAAGAAAAATGGTAGAATAAATCAAGAATGGACTTATGAGGGGATTCTTGGATTTATCCATGTAACAACCTTGCGGAACAATTCTCTAACATGATGAAATGAGATGGTAATACAAATTCAGAATGGACTTATGATGAGATTCTGAGATTTATCCGTGTTATGGTATTTTGGAAACACTTTGGAATATGTGAATAGAATGTGCAACAAGAATATAGAAATACCTTGAATCGTCCAAATATATCAAAATGGTACTTGAACTAAATCCATGACAACGTCTAAGGTTAGAATGGATTGTGTGGTATTCTAGTGATTAGTATCTTGATAGAGTAGTCTGTAGTCCTTTCTATTAGATACATGTGATGGCCTTGTCCCAATAGAAGAAGGATTCAGGTTATGCGAGTTAGTTGCGTTCTAGCGAGATAGTTCATGGTTCCTTTTATAGAAGTTTAGGGTGGTCTTACTCTAGTAATGAAAGTAAGCGTTATGCTTTGGTGGTGGTCTATTTTACTTGAGTCTTACAGACTTTAGTAATACGTTCAAGCAATATTGAGGACGCTAGTCGTTACCCATTGTCGGTTGTATAATCGAGTTTAGTGTCCCTTGAGGAGTTTCAATCACTTTATATACTTGGATCCTTTCTTATTTTTGCATGCTTGCTTGCGGACACTTGTGCACACACTCTCCATATACATGCACGGTAGTGGTAGTGGTTTTTTTACTGAGCACGTGGAACGCTCGGACCCTCCCCCCCTTTCCCAGTTTTCTTCGCAGGGATAAGAGGCTTTGTTGATTGGAGTTCGAGTCAGCTGCCGGACTTTCTTGGGAGCTTTGCCACTCTTGTTCCAGTTACACTTCTGTATCATTGTATTTCATTTCAGTTGTACCTGTTTTTAGCTAGTGTACTTGTTTACTTCCGCTTGTACTTCACGTACCTCTCTTGTATCATATTGTACACTGTCTGGTTATCTTTACTGTTTAGCTTATGTGTAGCAAGTAGCTCTCCCCCAATTTATTTATTAACTGTTTAATGATCTAAAAAAATGGTTTGAAAATCCGGGGCGTGACAAGTCCTACAACTACGACGACAAACTGTTGACACCGTTTCACTAAATCTACAAATAGGATTGTTAGAACAAAATCTGCAAACACAGTTAGAATACACAAAACAGATTAGGAACGAAAATAATCACCGAAGACCTATGTTAAACACAGTAGCCTTAAATCGAATTCGACTCCTCTACCGATTGCGCGAGGATTTGCGGGCGTCCGATTTCCAAGATACAATCGGTGTTCCTTCTAGTGCAACACTAACACTAGATTGACTATCGAACTATGTACGTGACTGTATAACCCTCTGTTGTTAGCGAGTAGAGACGACGACTGTATATATATATACAACTGTATATCACTTGAGATATGAACACGATTAGAGATATGTACCTTCGAATGACGATATAGAAGAGGATTGCTGTTTTCTCTATCTCGATTGAAGGTCCCGAGATCCAATTTATTCACAGCTAGATCTGTATTCAAGTCTAGCAATTCATTACAGACGTTTAGGTTACATCGAATTGTTTCAGAAACCAATCGATTTGGTTGCCAAATGATACAGATGTCAACGGATGCCAATCGACGATTCACCTGCTAGGGTTATGCAATTGCCGCAGTCCCTAGTGGGCCGAGTCCGACGTTGGTTGAGAGAATGGGTTGAGCCACTGTTGGGCCATGGGCTGGCCCAAAATAATAATTGGTACGAAGCCTAACAAAGCTTAAACCAACTTTGCCCAAAAGGATCAACTCCAGGCACATATTCCACTAAACCACGGTCCATAGACCACGGACCCAGACTTGTGATCCGTGACTCGGGACACGGGACGCGGGCTCGGGCTCGAGTACAGGCAGCTGGTCAGGCAGCGCGCGCGCACGTGTGCGTGTGTGGGAAAATATGTGATACGCACACCAACTTACTTTTCCCTTATACTTGGTTGTGACACTAAGTCACACACCATATTAAATTAACCCATCACATATCTCTCCATTCTCCAATGTGGGATTGGACTCACTTTGAGGGTACTCCTCTCAATTGTCCGAGCCAACTTTTCACGTCAATATCTCATTCATCTTTTTTTGTCGATTATTTTTCTTAATCGCACTCTTATCCTAGGAGTATCCAACCCATCCAAAAACACCTTAATCGGTGGTCGGGTCCCTCGGGAAATGAGTGTCAAAATTCGAGAAAAGCAACATTTTTTCCAACAATCCCCGCATAAACGATATTGACAGACTAGACACTGAAACAACAAAGACATGAAAGAACGAAGACTCAAAGAAAAGAGACTCGAAATTACTACAGAGAGAGTACAACGGATCAGCCCTGCATAGGATATGTAGCGTTTAGCTTTGAGCCTTCCCTTGTGAAAACCTATTGGGTATTACTGGCAGACCAGTGGATCTGATGCCTTGAACTGTTCCGCCATTTGTGCAAACCAAGACAATAAACTTTGCACAAGACCTTTCCTGTCACAACATAGTTCTCAATAATGTGTTCGTTTTGGCCATGAACACGTCGCCTAGTTCTGCAAGTGTTTGTTCAAGAATTTCGCCTTTCAAATCCTAATAGAAGCACCCACACTTCACACTCCACAACTTATCCTCAATCATTCACTGTTTTCATCATAGGAATGAGTGTGAATTTGTAACTGAACAGTGATTACAACTAGAGAATTATGACTTAGTTGTCCCTTTGAACCTAGATCTTGGGATCTCCAGTCAACTAGGTGTGGTTTCTGTCATGAATTCTTTCATCTTTCTAGGCTTTAAACTCATTTCCCTCGATGCTTTTTCAACTAACTCTCTTGTTAACCCTTTGGTTAGCGGATCCGCAACATTGTCTTTTGACTTCGCATAGTCAAGAGTGACAATACCTCGTGAGAATAGTTGTCTAATGTGATTATGTCATCTTCTAATATGTCAAGACTTTCCATTATACATATTGCTCTGTGCCCTGCCATTGACTGCTTGGCTGTCACAATGTATAGTTATTGCAGACACAGGCTTCGACCATCGTGGAATATCTTCCACAAACTATCGTAGCCACTCTGCTTCCTCAGTAGCTTTATCCAGAGCGATAAACTCAGATTCCATAGTAGATCTTGCAATACATGTTTGTTTGGAAGATTTCCAAGATAAAGCTGCATCTCCGAGAGTAAAGACTTATCCACTAGTAGATTTGGAATCAGACTCATCGGATATCCTTACAGGTGGATGTCTAGTATAGTGAAGACCAAAATGTCGGGTGTATCTCAAGTAATGTAAAACCCTGTAGATAGCCTTCCAGTGTGCAGCTCCCGGATTACTCGTGTAGCGACTAAGTCTACTAACCGAGTATGCTATATCCGGTCTTGTACAAGTCATCAGATACATGAGACTCCCGATTATTCGAGAAGACTCCAGCTGTCACACAGCTTCCCCAGTATTTTTTGTCAATCGGATACTCAAATCCATCGGTGTCCTAGCAATGGTAGTATCTGAACTGTTGAACTTGTCAAGTATTTTATCCACATAATGTGATTGGGATAACACAAGTCCTTTTGATATTCATGTAATCGTTACACCCAAAATCACATCTGCTAGGCCCATATCC
>NMUG010002883.1:0-15420 GCA_002855965.1 Monotropa hypopitys
AAATGATCAGATTAGTCTCTCAGAGCGTATGTCGGTAGGTATGTGGATATCTACAATGAGGTTGAGGACTGTAACACTCCGGAAATTTTAGTTAATTTCCATCCATTCAATAAGTTCAATAAATCGAAATTCATGGGTTGTCAAGATCTTGAGATGTTTGGGAACATCTATAATGACCATATGTCACGTTGACTAAGTCTAGGTTGGATGGAAGTCCCCGGCATGAGGTTCGTTGACATTGGAATATTCGGGAATGTTCTAAATCGTGTTTAAATCGATCACGATCTGATCCATTTTTCAAATCAAAATTTTGTATTCTTGAAATTCGTAGAGAATTCATTTATGAATCCAACGCAACTTGAATCGTCTCAATCGGAGTCCGGACGAAAAAGTTATGCCCGTTTCTTTGGAGCAAACTTGGAAAATCTAAGCAGATCAAGTTTGCACCGGTGCAGAGAAAGTTTGCACCGGTGCAGAGAAAGTTTGCATCGGTGCACAACCCTTCTGTTCAAATTTTTGACAAGTTTGCACCGGTGCAAGTGAAGTTTGCGCTGGTGCAACTGTTGTCTGGACAGTTTTAGTGAGGGTAAACTTGTCTTTTTAGGTGGGGGTCCTATATATTGATGCCTTGGATGATTTGGGGCATTCCTTGCACCCATTTTCCAGATTTCTCTCCTCCTCTCCTCCCTCACATCTCCCTCTACCTTCTCTCTTGAATCTATGGAGATCCATGGTGGATCTCAACAAAAGCAAAGAAGGAACATTGCTCCTCTCTCTTCCCTCTACGCGGTGACACCCTTGGATCGTCGAGATCGGTAAGTTTCTCCCTGTCTCCAACTCCTAGATCTACTCTCTCTCTCTACATTACATTGGTTATTGGTTGATCATTTAAGGTTTTGGTCTTAGGAAACATCGTAGAGCCTTGCAAGAGCTTCGCGGTAGCGGGCTTAGTTCACTCCGGCGGTCATGGAGGTTTCCGACGACTTTTCCGGCGAGCGTCACCGGAGCTCCGACGAGGTAGAGTTCTTCCATCCCTCTCGTTTGTATTGTTGGTATTCTTACTTCTCCCTTACATGTTTTGCGAAAATCTGTCGATTAGGTGTTTTTGCAAAGTTAGGGAAATTTGTATTGTCGATCATCGTTCGCGCAAATTGGTATCGTACACGTGTGGTCTAGGGTCTCTACGCGTTCCCTAGGGATTAATTGTTCGATTGTGAGTCAAATTTCGAAAAGCCCCAATTTAATAAAAATGCGTCATCGTCGGTTTAATAAACTTAATTGGGAAAAATACTTGTTTTGGACACTCCTCGGGAGGTTTATGGGTTAAAACATAGTTGTGACGCATTTTGAAAGGAAATGAACAAAATGAAGTAGTGTGCGAATGATTGACATGTTTTTGTATAAAGTAAACGGAAATCTTTTGGGAATGAACGTTTTTGTGGATAAACGGAATGTGTTGAAATAAACGAAATGAACGTCACATTTGGAATACGATATTGACTAGGAGGTTGTTGCCCTAGGTCATACGGAATGATTGAATGAAATGATAAAATGTGACACGTGACTCTTTACGAGAGAACTGTTTACTCTATACGAGGATTGGATATTGATGAGTGGCTATGATTCAGGTTGCTTACCTTGTGTCATTATTTAGAGTGGCACACGACATTGCGCAATGGGGGATTTGACTGGACCCTCCCAGCGAGCCGGGGAAAAACAGGAATGATACGACATGGAGTTGACGGGCTCCTATGCAGAACTAGCCGATACTCCATGATTGTTGATTGATATTGTCCTTGCTCCTACTAGAAGGCATGGAAATGGAATACACGTGAACTTGGAATATAATGGGAATTGAAATACGTTTAAATACGGAAAACGAGTCTTTTATTTAGTGTGAGTCTACACTTGACACGATTCCCTTTGGCCTTGTCTAGGCAATGGTTTGGTAGATGTTGGACGTGTGGTACTTCTCTTTTGAGCCTTGGTTAGACATGGTGCTTTACTACTTTTCTTTACGACGAGTCAAATGTGGAATTTAAAAGAAAAGGAAATATTTTACTTTAATGCGATCCATTGCATTGTATCATTTGCATTCTTTGCACTGTCACTCACTTGCACCCCAATAGTATAGACGTTTGGAGATGGATTACCTCTACCAGGCGGTTGTGCCTGACCCTCTACTTTTGTAGGAACTATTCTCCCTCATTGGGAGTGGCTGCGAGATCCGTTGCAGGACTTGAGATTGGACCGAATTGTAGTGATATGTCACCTTTCTTTTCAGTGTTGTACTCTCTTTTCTTTATTGTTGGCCGTTGTGTACAGGATTAACTTATAAAATCCTATTTTGGCCCCTTCCATTTTAGTTGATGTATCTTGTAAAGGGTTATTATGATGTAAAACCCTACTAGCATCATTTGATCTTTGTTTCATTTCAGTGTTGGGCAATCATTGTAATAATCATAGTAATCAGTAGTGAGATGTGTTGGTTGTTTTACCCCTTTGGTTTGTATACTCTTGCCCATTTAACACTTCAAAAAAATATATATGTCAAAATTTGGGAGTGTTACAGTTGGTATCAGAGCACTCGTTCCGACTTACCTAGGTCTTTGGGTGAGACTTTTAATCTCAATGAGCGCACCGTTTCTTTTGTGTAGCTCTGAGAGATTGGATTTAGGGTGCATGGCATGTGTATCTAGACATTGAATGTATGTGCATTGCATGGATCTCATAAAACAACAAGTTTTTATAACTCGAAATGAATAAAATGGTTTGAAAATTTGTGGTGTCTACTCCTTCGAGTTGGTCTTGTTGTTGCTCTTTTGGGATTTTGAGTAAAATTCTGTCTCTGTTGTGGTGACTTTCGGGCCTGTTTTGGCATGTGTTAGAGGATCTTGTCGATGTTGGACATGTATGTTCCTGTTACATCCTCTTGTCGATAGTGTTGTCACCTACTCTGTCGTGGTAAACTATTTCGAGTTCCTAGTTCTTAGAGCACGAATGAGTTTCTTCGTTGGCTCTTGTGATGATTTGACTTCTTGTCTCTCGATATCGGTCGTTGGTGGTTGCAGTTATGGCTTGTCGAGCCTATCCCTTCGTAGGAAGCGAATCTTCGTTGTCGTCGTCGTGGCTTTTGAGCCTATCTCTTGCAGCGAATGATAGATTTTATGTCAGTTTGTTAATGGATTCTTGTTTGCTCTCCTAGTGAGAATGAGGATTCTGCGTGCGATTGGATAATCATTTCTTGAGTTCCTCCTCTTAATCTTGGTCGAGATTGTTGTTGGCTGTTTCTTGTCATAGTGATGTGGTTCCTCTTGACGTTAGTGATTGAATAATCATTCCTTGTAGCTGAACAATGGTGGTGCTTTTGCGAGTGAGCCTTGAATTCTATTTCTCTTCTGGACGTTGATCTTTAGAGTTTGTCGTTTGCCCTGTTGGCTCCAACTGTTTCCTGGTGGTTGAGTTTTGGCTCCCATTCTAGTTGTGTGGTTGGCTTATTGTTCGATAGCCCGTTTGTTGATGGATGTTCACTCTTGGGATTGATTTGATCTCCCTGTCTCGTTTTGTTCCTTGTGTAAGTTGTGGAATCTCGGAATGACCTTACTTGTGGGATTGCGACTAGTGGTTGCACTTGGTGTGTTAGCACTTGGTGGTCTAGTGGTTGTGACTTTTTTGGGAAGTAAGGATGTCTCGGTGTACTGAGGCCTTGTAGTGGTAGATATTGTGTGTGACTCACTTTGGACGTGAAGTATCCTCAGATTATTAGTTTCTCCTTACGGGCTAGTGCCAAGTAGTCGAAGTTAGTAGTGGTGGTGCTCTACCCTTCCTTGATGCAAGAGTTGAGTTTGACTTGTGGTTTGAGGTTCTTTGAGGATTTGTGTTAAACTTATTTGCCTTGCGGTTGTAGTACTTCTTGGTTGATTGAGAAGGACGAAAGAGTTTAAGTGTGGTATCTTGTTATTGTGGTAGCCTTAAGTTATGACTTGAAGTCTTACGAGATGGACTGAGTTGTGTAGGTACACGGATGGTTAGGTGGTTACTTGATCATTTGGGTATTTGGTTAGCCGGTTGTGTCGGTGATTAGGTTGTTTGATTAATTGGATTATGGAACAACTTGAGAAATAGCCTTGTGTTGAAATTGTCTCGGTTGATTATTGGACTTGTTGTGTGAATTGAGTATCAGACCTCCTTTCGAGGTGCCTTGGTGTTTGTCGATGAGTTGTCATTGTTGTAATTGTGTTATGAGCTGGGAAAATGGTTTGAGGATTTTAGTTCTCTTTTGATGTTTTGAAGTGATAGCGCGTGTATGACTACCTTGTGGTTTTCTTGGAAGTGGCATTTGGGTTCTTGCCTTATTGGATGATAATGTGGAGAGTGAATGAGTTTGGATTAAGAGATAGAAGTGTAGTGACCTTATTTGGTGACTTAGAGTTTAGAATGCAGGTTGAAGTCATTATTTTGGTAGAGATAAATGGTTTGGGTTGATGACCTGAGGTGTCATGTGTCTTGCATGATATTTGGAGACGAGAATAGATTTTGCTTCTCATTTGGGCATAAGGTTGTAGAAGATGATTTGTGTTTGGGTAATCCTTTTGGCTTTGTCTTGGCGATAATATGTTGTTCGTCTCGCGCGTAGTGATTTATCTACTTCGTAGAACTTGTTGTCGGGAATCGTACCCCTGCTTCATGCACTCTTGTCTCGTGGGTTGCCTTCTTACGTTCATTCTTGTTCGCCATGTCTTCGTGCGAATCCAGGTTATTGTCGTGTCCGTTGGCGCCGTGTCCATTTGTGTCTGGACACTTCTGTTCTGCGATGTTGTCCCCCTTTTGAGCCTTGTTTGAGAGTGTGTTGTGGGATTGGTTTGTGGTTGGTGTGATCAGTGAGACGGATTTACCTTTGTGTTGTGCAGCTGTGTTGCGAGCGTTGGGGTAGAATGTTGTGTCTCTTAAAAGTCGACTGCACCGACTTGGATTGTGGTGATGTTTGGCGTGACCGATGTGTGTAGTCCGTGTCATGTGGTGTAGGAATGAACATGAAGGATTGTTTTGAGAAGGTGACTGGCCAGCACATCTCAAATCAAACTTCATAGTCATTCTGGTACAGTGCTAGGTGTGTGCGGGTTAGTTTGTGAGATTTTGATTATTCGGTTCTTCCTTTGATGGGGTTGTGTTTGTTTGGTGTGATTCGGGTGGCACGGTTGTTGTATGACCATCCATTGTGGGTTGTCTTGAATTCAAATTCTACTTCATGTCAGTTGGATTGTTCTTATTTTGTTTGGAAACCTGTCTCGGGGTTATTTTGCGCGTTCGTGGTGATAAAGTCATTGTGGACTTTTTTGTGGTAGTCGAAAACCGTTCTTTGATTTTTCAAAAATTTTAGAAAAATATTTGGAAATATCGGAGTACCCGTATCGTGTCCGTATCGTATCCGTATTGTATCCGCGTATCGGTACCGTACCGGGGTATTCTCGGCTTATCAGAGTGTCCTAGGTGTATCCTTACCGTATCGGCATGTCCTAGGAGTATCCTTGGTGTGTTGGAGTATCCTAGGAGTATCTTTGGTGTATCAGCATATCCTTACCGTACCGGTGTGTCCTCGGCGTATCCGTACCGTATCCCCTCGTATCTGTGGCTTTTCGCTACTCAAAAATTTTCCTAGCATGTCTACATGGTGTCGTGGCATGTTCTAGAATTTTCTGGAATTTTTCTGAATTTTTTCGGGGCAATATTCTTGTGGTTTAACCTCCGTATCGTATTCTTGTTCGAAAATGCGCGTTTCTTGCTCGTTTGACCAGTTTGGAACCTATGGTTGCGCGAAAACCATTTCTTTGAAAACTATTGACTCTCTCGAGGACGATGTTGTTTGTATAATATCGGTTCTTCCTTGGCATGTTGGTTTTGTATCGTACTCCGTACCTTGCGACGTGTTGTACTCTAAAGGAAGGTTGTTGGACTATTCGGTTTGCGATTGTCGTTGGGCATTGTCTTGGATGAAATTGTTGTCGATTGTGGATATCTTTTGGCGTTGTTATTTCGTTGGTGAAGTTGTTTTGGTTGGGAACCTCCTTGTCGATGTTGGCGGTCCCCTCTGCGAACCCATTCGAGTGTTTGGTGCTTTTGGGTGTCGTCCTCCTCGTAGCATTGTGATTCGACTCTTTATCCTAGAAATTTTGAGGACGAAATTTTTGTAAGAAGGGTATTTTGTAACACTCCGGAAATTTTAGTTAATTTCCATCCATTCAATAAGTTCAATAAATCGAAATTCACGTGTTGTCGAGATCTTGAGATGTTTGGGAACATCTATAATGACCATATGTCACGTTGACTAAGTCTAGGTTGGATGGAAGTCCCCGGCATAAGGTTCGTTGACATTGGAATATTCGGGAATGTTCTAAATCATGTTTAAATCGATCACGATCTGATCCGTTTTTCAAATCAAAATTTTTTATTCTCAAAAGTCGTAGAGAATTCAATTACGAATCCAACTCAACTTGAATCGTTTCAATCGGAGTCCGAACGAAGAAGTTATGGCCGTTTCTTTGGAGCAAACTTGGAAAATCTAAGCAGATCAAGTTTGCACCGGTACAGAGGAAGTTTGCACCGGTGCACAACCATTCTGTTCGAATTTTTGACAAGTTTGCACCTATGCAAGTGAAGTTTTCACTGGTGCAACTGCTGTCTGGACAGTTTTAATGAGGGTACACTTGTCTTTTTAGGTATATTGATGCCTTGGACAATTTGGGGCATTCCTTGCACCCATTTTCCAGATTTCTCTCCTCCTCTACTCCCTCACATCTCCCTCTACCTTCTCTCTTGAATCTATGGAGATCCATGGTGGATCTCAACAAAAGCAAAGAAGGAACCTTGCTCCCCTCTCTTCCCTCTATGCGGTGACACCCTTGGATCGTCGAGATCGGTAAGTTTCTCCCTGTCTCCAACTCCTAGATCTACTCTCTCTCTCTCTCTACATTACATTGGTTATTGGTTGATCATTTAAGGTTTTGGTCTTAAGAAACATCGCAGAGCCTTGCAAGAGCTTCGTGGTAGCGGGCTTAGTTCACTCCGGCGGTCATGGAGGTTTCCGACGACTTTTCCGGCGAGCGTCACCGGAGCTCCGACGAGGTAGAGTTCTTCCATCCCTCTCGTTTGTATTGTTGGTATTCTTACTTCTCCCTTACATGTTTTGCGAAAATCCATCAATTAGGTGTTTTTGCAAAGTTAGGGAAATTTGTATTGTCGATCATCGTTCGCGCAAATTGGTATCGTACACGTGTGGTCTAGGGTCTCTATGCATTCCCTAGGGGATTAATTGTTCGATTGTGAATCAAATTTCGAAAAGCCCCAATTTAATAAAATGCGTCGTCGTCGGTTTAATAAACTTAATTGGGGAAAATACTTGTTTTGGACACTCCTCGGGAGGTTTATGGGTTAAAACGTAGTTGTGACGCATTTTGAAAGGAATCGAACAAAATGAAGTAGTGTGCGAATGATTGACATGTTTTTGTGTAAAGTAAACAGAAATCTTTTGAGAATGAACGTTTTTGTGGATAAACGGAATGTGTTGAAATAAACGAAATAAACGTCACATTTGGAATACGATATTGACTAGGAGGTTGTTGCCCTAGGTCACACGGAATGATTGAATGAAATGATAAAATGTGACACGTGACTCTTTACGAGGGAATTGTTTACTCTATACGAGGATTGGATATTGATGAGTGGCTATGATTCAGGCTGCTTACCGTGTGTCATTATTTAGAGTGGCACACGACATTGTGCAATGGGGGATTTGACTGGACCCTCCCGGCGAGCCGGGAAAAACAGGAATGATACGACATGGAGTTGACGGGCTCCTATGCGGAACTAGCCGATACTCCATGATTGTTGATTGATATTGGCCTTGATCCTACTAGAAGGCATGGAAATGGAATACAACTGAACTTGGAATATAATGGGAATTGGAATACGTTTAAATACAGAAAATGAGTCTTTTATTTAGTGTGAGTCTACACTTGACATGATTCCCTTTGGCCTTGTCTAGGCAATAGTTTGGTAGATGTTGGACGTGTGGTACTTCTCTTTTGAGTCTTGGTCAGACACGGTGCTTTACTACTTTTCTTTACGACGAGTCAAATGTGGAATTTAAAATAAAAGAAAATATTTTACTTTAATGAGATCCATTGCATTGTATCATTTGCATTCCTTGCACTGTCACTCACTTGCACTCCAATAGTATAGACGTTTGGAGATGGATTACCTCTACCAGGCGGTTGTGCCTGACCCTCTACTTTTGTAGGAACTATTCTCCCTCATTATGAGTGGCTGCGAGATCCGTTGCAGGACTTGAGGTTGGACCGGATTGTAGTGATAGGTCACCTTTCTTTTTAGTGTTGTACTCTCTTTTCTTTATTGTTGGCCGTTGTGTACAGGATTAACTTATAAAATCCTATTTTGGCCCCTTCCATTTTAGTTGATGCATCTTGTAAAAAGTTATGATGTAAAACCCTACTAGCATCATTTGATCTTTGTTTCATTTCAGTGTTGGGCAATCATTGTAATAATCATAGTAATGAGTAGTGAGATGTGTTGGTTGTTTTACCCCTTTGGTTTGTATACTCTTTCCCATTTAACACTTCTAAAAAATATATATATATTAAAATTTGGGAGTGTTACAAGGACTGCACGGAAAAGCAGGCGGTTTCAATGTTCAGATTGGGGCTTTCCTTTGGTGAAAAGCTAAGGGAATCCCTGACTCTGACCCCAGTGGAGACCTTTCCCGAGCTGATGGAGCGGGTGGAGCAACATGCAAAACTGGAAGAAGAAGGCCTCGTAGAAGCAGGCAGCCATGCCAACAGATCGCATCGGACCCATGTGGTGAATTCTGCTGGTAGAAAGAGGAGCAGAAAGAGGAAGACGTCCCAACAATCTCACTCCGAGAAGGCATAAGAGGCTGAGACAACTCTTTAGGCTGCCCACAGGATGCCCAGGCCAGGCCCTGAGGCCTACAACGCCATCAGGACAAGGTTCAACACTTCCATCTACAGAATGGCTCATCCCCTTAAAGATGAGCATTTCTGGAAATGGCCATCCGACCAAGGAGGAAACCAAGCAGAACTGGAGGCAACAGGACTCAGGTGCAGCTATCATAGAGAGTACGGTCACATGACCGAACAGTGCCAAATCTACAAACAGTTCTTGGAAGACCTCGTGAACACAGGTCATCTGGAGCAGTATATCGGCAAGACACCCTAACAGGACGGCAGGCCTAGACGGATGGATATGTGCGACAACTCTTCAGATGAGGACCTCCCTCCACTTGGTGTCATCACAATGATCCACGGAGCGATAGATCCGAACTCCAGAGCAGAGTCCTGCACACAAAAAAGAAAGGAGGGTCACGAGCATCATGTTCTGCAGCTCGGGCAGAAGCGACAGAGGGAGCAGTGCGGAAAACCTCTCTAGATTTTATTCTCGGAGGACGACCTGGAGGGGGTAGCCTTCCCACACAATGATGCACTAGTGATCACTCTCAGTATCAACAGGTATGACACTAAAAGAATCTTGGTGGATCCGTGCAGCTCTACCGACATTCCTTATTTTCAAGCATTCAACAGGATGGGATTCACACAGGCGGATCTCAAGTCAACTAGGACCCCGCTCATTGGGTTTAGCACGGAGATAGTATGGCCTCTGGGAGTCATCACTCTCTCAGTCCGAGCAGGGAAAGTGACCCTAGACACGGAGTTCTTGGTGGTGGACGTGCCTTCGGCCTACAACGCCATCATTGGGCATACTTGGATGCATAGAATGGGGGCCATCCCCTCCACCTACCATCAGATTATCGAATTCCCTGAGCCTAAGGGGATTGAAAGCATCAGAAAGAACCAGAAGTCTGCCAAAAACTGCTTCACGGCTTCTTTCAAGTCCACTCCTAATGCAGAGCAGGTAAAATCTATAGAAGTTCCAGATCAACCTGTCTTGGAGGATGTAGGTGTGGATCCCTCCACCCGTGTGGTCGAGAACCTGAGAAAGGTTCCCGCCCACGAGACTGATGAGGATATGTTTTTCTTAATCGGGGACGAACTCCCTGAGGTAGATGCCTCCGAATATATCCAGGTGTTGTGGGATCACATCAACATATTTGCTTGGACCCCGGAGGAGATGCCCGGGGTACAACCGAGCATAATATGTCATCGGTTGAATGTGGATCCTTGTCACAAGCCAGTGATGCAGAAGAGGAGACGATCAGTCGCCCAGCATTCAGAGGCAGTCTTAGAGGAAGTCAACCGTCTGGTACAGGCGAAGGCCATCAGGGAAGTTTACTACCCAGAGTGGCTCTCCAACACTGTGGTGGTCAAGAAAAAGAATGGGACCTGGAGAGTGTGTGTGGACCTCACCATCCTAAACAAGGCCTCCCCGAAGGACAACTTCCCGATGCCTAAAATTGACCAACTGGTAGACTCTATGGCGGGATACAAGCGGATGAGCTTTCTGGATGCATACCGAGGCTACCATCAGATCGCTATGTATGAGACCGACCAAGAGAAAACATCCTTCATCACACCACTGGGACTTTACTGCTACAAGGTAATGCCTTTTGGGCTGCGCAATGCTGGGGCAATGTACCAAAGGCTGACTACCCTCATGTTCAAAAATCTGCTGGGAAAAAGCATAGAGGTATACATCGATGATATGGTGGTGAAGTCGAGAGAGGCAGACACCCACCTGGACGATCTCCGCCGCACATTTCAGGTACTCCGAGAGTACAAGCTAAAGCTGAATGCCTCCAAGTGTGCCTTTGGGGTAAGTTCTAGAAAATTCTTGGGACACTTGGTGACACGGAGGGGCATAGAGGCAAACCCCGATCAAATAACTGCATTGTAAAACCTCCAAAGTTCGGGAAGGACCAAGGAGCTACAATGTCTGACTGGGATGGTTGCCGCGCTCAACCGGTTCATCAGCCATTCATCGGACAAGTGCAGACCATTCTTCCAGCTACTCAAAAAATGAACAAACTATTCGTGGGGGGCAGATTGCGAAGAAGCCTTCCAACAGTTGAAGAAATACTTAGCCACACCACCGCTGACTGCCACACCAGATCCGGGCAATGTGTTTGTCGCTTATCTAGATGTGTTAGAGCACGCAGTCAGCGCGGTGCTTATCAAGTAGGAGGAGGGACAACAAAAGCCAGTGTATTATGTCAGCAAGACTCTTCTAGATGCGGAAACTAGGTATCTCCCTTTGGAAAAATTGATTTTAGCCCTAGTGATGGCTTCGAGAAAACTACATCATTATTTCTTAGCCCACACCATTGAAGTACCAACCGTCTACCCTATTGGATCTGTCCTGAGAAAGGCAGATCTGTCTGGGAGGGTTGCGGCTTGGTCGGTTGAGCTGGGAGAGTATGACATCAAGTATGTCCCCCACACTGCGGTGAAGGGCCAGGTCCTTGTGGATTTCGTTGCAAGGTTCTTGCATGAACCCACACAGACACCCCCGCTGCGGACAGCGGACGAGCAGCCAACTCCGATTCATCCCGCACTGCCAGATGTTGATGAGCCGGACACCAACGAACAATGGAAGCTATTTGTGGACGGATCAGCATGCAATAAGGGATCAGGAATGGGTATTGTTCTATTCTCCCCAGAAGGACTGGCCCTGGAACAGTCTGTCCGGTTATCTTTCAAAGCCTCCAACAACGAGGTGGAGTACGAAACACTTATCACAGGTCTGAAGAGTGCAAGGAGGTGCGGAGCTGAGGATTTACTTATTCATTGTGACAGTCAGCTAGTGGTTAACCAGCTTTCAGGAGAGTATGCCACCAAGGATGACCGGATGGCGTCATATGTTGTCTTGGCCAAGAAACTTCTCCAGCAATTCAAGAAAACAGAAATGGTCCAGATTAGCTCCAGACAGAACAACCACGTAGATGCCTTGGCCTGCCTGGCCTCCTCCGTACCTTCCGAGCTCCACCGCACAGTTAGCGTCGATTCTCTATCTCAACCGAGCATCTAATCGACAGACTCGGATGAGGCTTTCGATTTGCATACAGGCCCGAGCTGGATGGATGCAATCGTCGCTTTCTTGGCACGAGATGAGCTCCCCACATACAAGAAGGAAGCTCACAAAATCCGGATCAAGTCAAGCAAGTACTGGCTCTCGCCAGACAAGCTCCTATACAGAAAATCGTTCACAGGGCCGTACTTGCGTTGTGTCCACCCTGACCTTGTTCAACGATTTCTATTCGAAATCCACGAGGGGGTGTGCGGCAGCCACACTGGTGGGAGGTCCATAGCCCACAAAGCCATCTCTCAGGGATAGTGGTGGCCGTACATGCAAGAAGACGCCAAAGTCTACGTCAGAAACTACGAAAAATGCCAAAATTTTTTGCCCATCATCCATACGCCTTCAGCAGACCTAGCACCACTCACGAGTCCTTGGCCTTTCGCTCAGTGGGGCATTGACATCGTGGGTCCCATGCCGCAAGCCAAAGGCATGAAGAAATATCTGTTGGTGGCTACTGACTACTTCATTAAGTAGATCGAGGCAGAACCACTTGCCAAGATCACAGAACGCAACACAGAGCATTTTTTCTGGAGGAAAATCATCACCAGATTTGGAATACCCTATGCCATTGTATCAGATAATGGCACCCAGTTCCAAGATAAGTTCAAGGCATTCTGCTCAATGTACAAGATCAAGAATTTATACGCCTCGGTCAGTTACCCGCAGTGCAATGGCCCAACCGAAGCCTCCCACAAGACTATCCTGGACGACATCAAGAAAGACTGGACAAGGCCAAGGGAAGATGGGTTGAAGAGCTACCACTCGTTCTTTGGGCCTACCGAACAACACCAACAAGATCTACAGGTGAAACTCCTTTTTCTCTAGCATATGGCATAGAGGTAGTCATATCTTTAGAGGTTGGCATCCTAACCATCCGCACTGACTTAGTGGAACAAGGGGGCAATGGCAAGCCATGCAGTTAGACCTTGCCGAAAAAAAAAGAGAGCTTTGGTCAAGTTGGCCTCTTACCAAGAACAACTGGCCAAATTCCACAACAACCCAAGGGAATTCGGAGTTGGTGACTTGGCCTTGAGAAAGGTCCTTGGCAACACCAAAGACCCAGCAGATGGCAAACTAGGGCCAAATTGGGAAGGGCCCTATAAAGTGATCGGCAAGGCTGGACTAGGAGCATACTGACTGACAGATCTGGATGGCGGCAAAATCCCGCGCACCTGAAATGTCTCCAATTTGAAGAAGTTTTTTCAGTAAATTTTACATTTTGTTGGGGCAATGTATCAGAAAGTTCATCAATAAAGTTTTCACTTCCCTCAGATCCAGTTATCAGCACTCGGCATCATAGATGAAGTGAGGAAGCAGACACTTGTCAAGCCTCCACTTCCTTACTAGGGGCAATGGTCCCGAGTAGAGAATGCTTAGGATAATTGTCTCGAGATCAAAACCTTATAGGGGACCACAGTCCCAAGGAATTGATATCAAAACTAGTAATGATCAATAGTCCCGAGCAGAGAATGCTTAGGATAATTGTCCTGAGATCAAAACCTTATAGGGGACCAAAGTCCCAAGGAATTGATCTCAAAACCAGTAATGGACAATGGTCCCGAGCAGAGAATGCTTAGGATAATTGTCCCGAGATCCAAAACCTTACAAAGGACCAGAAGTCCCAAGGAGCTAATCTCGAATCCAGCAATGGGCAATGATCCCGAGCAGAGAATGCTCAGGACAAATGCCCAGTAGCGCGGCTGAGCTAAGTAAGATCCTTGAGGGAATTGCTAAATTCCAAGGGTACTTAACCGCAGTACGAGATACTAGTAAAGGAAATCTTTAGAAGTGAAGAAAATAGAACAAGTTAGAGCATGGAAACGTAGCATTGTATTAGAAAAGTTCAGTACAAAGCACAAAAAAGAAAACCAAAAGAAACAGCAAACAAAGACAAACAAAAAGACGACAAAGAAAATAAAGGAGCTCATGTTTGCTCCTTAGCAGCCTTGTCCACCTCTTCCTCTCCAAGAGTCTGCTCCACCAACCCGGCAGCAGGAGTGTCCGGAAGATTGTCCTCAGTAAGGACCTCAGTCGTTGAAGTGGTAGGAGGGATAATTGTTGCAGAGGAGGAGGCCCCATCAACAGGTGCCAAGGGATGTGTACCACTAGGATCAGCCAGAGGATCCTCCTTCTACATGGGAGAATCCGTCGCAGTCCCGCAGGCGGCCAAAGCGAGGTTCCAGATTTCAGCGAAGAAGACCTCTTTGATCTCTAGAAACTGCTCCTGAAAAGAACGCTCATAATCAGCCTTGGTCATGGTGGCACCTTTCTCGTAAGCCGTATTGTAGTCGTCCAAGATCTTCTTGTGCACCTTCTCCAGGTCGGCGTTCCTCTCCGTCAGCTTCTTGTTTAGGGACTCCTTTTCAGCCTCAAAGCCCTTCTTCGCCAGATCAAACGTCTATGTCTTTGACTCCAGCTCAGCGCGGACATTAGCAACAGCCCTCGCTTTGTCAGTCTCAGCCTTTCCCAGCACGCCGTTCAGCCTGACCACCTCGGCTTTGGAAGCCTCAAGCTCAATGCGGGCTTCAGCCAAACTCTTCTTCTCATCCTCGCGCATCTTCCTCAGAGTCGTGATGTTGTCAGAGGCAGCTTTCAGCTTATCACGTGCCTTGTTCAGCTCGAGCTGGAGGGGAAGGATGCGCATGTCGAGCTCGACAGAGACCTAAAGGGTCTGCCCAAAGGATATTATCAGGAAACAACCAAAAGAGATCGACAAAATTAAAAAAAGATGAAAGCAGCAATCGGAAATAGTTACCTTAATCGCGTACACCAGTGCACGGCGGGACAGCTCCGTCGGGGTTTTCTTCTCCTCATCAACCATGTCAAGAGGCAGCATCAGTGCGCGGCAAAGACCGCGAGCGTTGTCCCCGTTGAATACTTTGGCGCCCTTTAGTACGGGAGTCTCATCTTCTCTCCACATGACGAGCTCCTAGGGCCTAGCAAAGCTACCGATCTCATCAGTAGCAGCCGCTTGCTACTCGGCTTCAGTAGGACTAATGTCTTTCAACCTGTAGCGACCCGTATTTTTATAAAATATTTTATGGAAGTTAAATTCGCGTTCTATGTTTGATTAGAACCTTAAATTAATTTATCTTAAAATCCTAGTAAGATTTTAAGGTGGTTGACCCTAGATTATAGTAGAAAATTCAATTACGAATCCAACGAGACAAGAGTCGCGTCAATCGGAGTTCGGACGAAGAAGTTACGCCCAAAACTCTCTAATAGCTGTTTTAGCTAAACTGCTGTGCATAGCGTAACCGGTTAGAGTTCTTAGGCATAACCGGTTAGAGATCTCTCTTCAATTTGGAGGAAACTACCGAGCTTGGCGTAACCGGTTAGAGATTTTAGGCGTAG
>NMUG010002884.1:0-15420 GCA_002855965.1 Monotropa hypopitys
GGGAGAGGCCAAATGAATCCAAATCAGGGCTTCTTCCCTCTCAAAATACATATATATTGTCCAACACGAACAAAAATACCCCCACACGTTTTCCCCAAATCTGCCCCGAACACCATATTTCGATATATGCCAACAACATATATCGAAATATACTCCCCACGGATCAACCCTTCAAAGCAGCACATTTCGATATGCATCGACCTTGCATATCGAAATGAAAGACTCTCGGATCAAATTTATTGAAGGAGTATATCGAAATGTGATGCACCTTCATATCGAAATGAAGGACATCCTCATATTTCGAAATGAAAAGGGCAAGGCATATCGAAATGTGCAAGAAGAAATTTTGGTCCGAGAGCATTTCATATCGAAATGAAGGGGACCCAAAGGCTGTTGCATATCGAAATGAGGACTCAAAAGAGGACAGCCATGGCCTTATTTCGAAATGCCCAACCCTAGGCTTGAAGGAGGGACATATATATCGATATATAGCTCCAAGGGAGGCAGCCCGAGCTATATTTCGATATATAGGAAGGGTGGAACAGCCTTATATCGAAATACAAATTCTGCTGTGTAAACATAAGATTTTTCGAGAGTATTTTGGGCATAACTTATTCGTTTGAACTCCGATTGACGCGATTCAAGTTGCGTTAGATTCAAAATTGAATTCTCTACAACATTGGTGAAGAATACAATTAGATTCAGAAAGAATTTCTGAGCCATAAGGGCCTGGAAGTCACTCGGCACCTTGCCGGGATGACTCGAGACAATACTAACCCAATACCGGGGGTTCTCACTATTATTAAACCACTAGAGAATCATCTATCGAGCCCCGGCCTTCGTTGATTATATTACAAAATACATTTTCATTAAAAAATATATATTTAAGTTTCTAGGTCGTTACACGATCTTCGAAAATACTTGTGCTCCCTGCAACTGATCAAATAAGTCATCGATACATGGTGATGGATACTTGTTCTTGATCGTGATCTTGTTCAGCTCCCTGTAGTCGATACATAGACGCATGGTCCCATCTTTCATCTTAACGAATAACACTGGTGCTCCCCACGGTGATGAGCTTGGTCTGATAAAATGTTTGAGTTGGACCTTCAATTCTTTGAGTTCAGTCGTCGCCATTCGATAAGGTACTTTGGATATCGATTGAGAATTGTGTACGACATCAATAGAGAAATCTATTTCTCGATCGATCAGCATGCCTGACAATTCTTCAAAAAATACATCAGTGAAATCCCGAACTATCAGAATATCGATCACCGTGAAATCTTTTTCTAAAGTTGTGGAGATACTACGGAGATATCCCAGACAATCTTTCTGCAAAAGTCGACGAGCTTTTTCTACCGAAACAAATTAGGGCGGTGTAATAACCCTTTCCCCTTCAAGTTTCGTCTCCCCACCTTTGGGCTCTTCAAAGGTAATCGACCTTGAAGTACAATCTATTTTCACATTAAACTTGGATAGCCAATCCATACCAATAATCACATCAAAATGCATCATGGTTAAGGGAATCAAGTTCACAAACATAGACACTCCCCCGATAATAGCTTCATTGTTCTTTAAAACTGTTCTATCGATCTCTCTGGCATGCATCGTAGAAATAAGGAATGTGTAGATCCAAAATCAAATAGCGCATAAATAGGAAGTCCATAGATAGAAATTCTATCTGCTATGATCCCCTCATCATTCCTAGGATCACCTGGAATAATTGCAAATGCCCTTCCTTGTCTATGATTCCAGTTGCCTTGATTAGCGTCGTTCCTCGGGTTTCTGATAGGTACCACATTTGCTCCAATAAGTGGAAGTGCATTAGTACAAGCATTCTTGTAATGTTCTATTTGACCACATCTATAGCACACTGTAGGCCCTCTTGCCCAGCATTCTTCTTCATAACTCTTCCCACACTTAGGACAATTCAGCTTCTGCCTTGGTTGATTTTTTCTTCCTCTCTGGTTCCTCTGTTGGTTCCTTCCATAGTTTGCCTTTTTAGAATGGATGGGTCCTCCTTGGCTTTGGTTCCTCTTCCTTTTATTAAATCGCCTAGCCTCATCAACATCTTGTTCCACCAGGATAGCTCTGTCCAGAATTTCAACATACGTAGGTAGCTAAAAAGGACAAATAATCTTCCTTATTTTATGTTTAAGTCCTTCCTCAAACTTGTGAGCCTTCATATCATCATTTGCGACCAGATACGTTGCGTAGACAGCAAGATTTGTGAAATCCACTTCATAATCGGCCACAGTTATCGCTCCTCTTTGCTTCAAGTTTTCAAACTCCATTCTCTTAGCATTTTGCATAGCTCGAGGCATAAACTTCTCTAAAAAATTCTCCAGAAATCTTTCCCAAGACATGTTGGGTTCAACAACGCTCTTCAAATCCCACCATCTGTTGGCTTCGCCCACCAATAAATATGAAGCAATTTCGACTTTATGTTGGTCCGTGCATTAGAGAAGACGAAAATTCTTCTCTAACTCTGCAATCCATTCATTTGCCTTAATAGGATCCATCCCACCAGGAAAAGTCGGAGGTTTGAGTTTTAGAAACTCCTTCACAGCTATAATGTTATGAATTTGTTGTGCCGAATTAACTCCTTCATCCTCGTGAATTGTTGGGGGTTCAACCACAGGTTCTTGTTGTCGTCACATCTGCTCGATCGTGACTTGCTGAGCTTGGACGGTTCCAACTAATGTCCGCACCATATCACGTAACTCAGAAATTTCGTAGCATTCTTGACCATTCGCTCGTGTATTAACCATTCTGATAAAGAAATATTTTAATTAAAAGATGGGAATACTTTCGACATAATACTAGAAAACATAGATGCATAATTATATCCGGTACACAACAAAAATACTTCGGATATTGCGACTAATAAATCGTCACTCATTATCTGAGTCACTAGGCCACTCATAAGGAGGGAAAATCCATTCTTGATGGATTATTTCTAAATTTTCCTCAATATTTTCATCAAGGTTTTCATCAAAGATGAGAGGCACATCGACTAGACCATCTAATGCCTGCAGATCTGCATCGAGGTCTTCCTCTTCATTATCATGTCTTCTTCCTGAGGATCTTCCTCTGGTTCCGATTCTTCCTCTACCTCCTCATTGCCATCAAGGTGATGCAGGGCTATCATAAATATCTCATCAAGACTCCATTGCAGAATCCACTCTCTAGCCACAGAGCAAGCCTGTTCTCTGAGCCTAAGACGATGGTCAATCATGGCCCAAATTTATGCCTCAGTACGATGCATATTCATGTATGCAACCTGTGTCGCAATGTTACAAGTCATGTGTGTAGCATCCTCAATAAGCCTTGCTTCTATCACTTCTTCTTCCAAAGGAACTACCCCTTGAGGTCCAACTTTATGGTGACCATAGGAATCGTCACTAGAGTAGCCGGCATTGCTAGAGAGATCTGAGTCACTGCTAGACATAGCTACAAAACTCATAGCATAAGTATTTCCTATATTAGCATGCATCTCCAAGTTAATTCATCTCCAAAATATCATATTACGTTCTAAGTGTGTGCCTTGCTTCCTGGCTATGGCTTGTTCAAAAATTCATCAACTCAGCTCTGATACCACTTCTGTCACGACCCATCTCATTCATAGGATGAGCACATGACCAGCCAACGAGCAAGCTCGCTAAAGGCATAAGATAAAAGAGTTGAAGAATTTCTTAACAATATAATTATGCGGAAGCGTGTGAATAAAAACCAGAGCAGTGCATAGATGTTCTCATTAATACATCATGATTACAAAATTAGGCTTAAGATAGCCAGTACAACAAAAGTACATCAATACAAAAGTCTCCAAAGAAAACTCAAAGACATAATACTGCTAGTTCATCCTTCCTCTTGACCTGAAATGATTTTAGAAAACGCATAAGCTAAAAAGCTAGAGTGAATAGCTATATACCGCAGTACAAGTTTTATGGATTAACAATATCATTCCTGAAAGATTATATCCACAGTCAAAGTATAGCTCAAAGGCTTAAATTTCAATAGTAATAAATATGCTTTACCACATGTTTATTAGGTTTTTCTGTGATCACAGTCCAACCTGTATATTTATTTTCCAAACCTGCAATTCATCATTTAGCCTTTGCTGTATAGACTTATCATTAAATCATTTCCTTCGATTTATTCCATTTATTTTCTCCTGTCGTATGAGCATTCATCATATAGACATCTAGTCTTCCGCTTGTGTCGTATAAGCGTTTATTCATTCATAGCACTATACTCGTGTCGTTTAAGCATATTCTTTTCGTAGTGTTGTGCTTGTGTCGTATAAGCATTTATTCTACTCATATCTAGGCCTTATGCTTCTGTCGTATAAGCATTTCAATAATCAGCTCATATCCATGCTTTTGTCGTATGAGCACCTTATTTCTGGTTCGTCTCCATTTCAATTTCATTCTCATTTAATTTCATTATAATCCCTGTCGTACGGACTTTCGTGCATATTTTTTCATCAAATCAACAATTTCGTTTGTTCATCCATGTGAAAATAAAAATTTGTGCATATTCCATTTCCTCAAATTTCTTGGAAATAAGATAGAATTCTTGGTTCAATAACCATAAACATAATTTCAAAAGCAAAGTACTTGAAAATGTACGAGTAAAGTGGTATATAGAGATTCACCTGAATCGTGATTCACTTAATCTTCTTGGTAGTTCTTTCTCCTCAAAGAATCCAATCTAGTCCAAATCTGGATAATACAACATATCTTAGCATTCTAGCGAAGTAAAACTATTTGACAAAATATTGCCGAGCTACGAAGCAAAGCTTGCCAAAGGCTCTATGCCCGGAGCTCAATACTATGCTCAGGCTTAACCTAACCGGAAGTCTCTGTGCCGAGCTGTCAAACTTGGCAGAGATTCAACTAAGTCCTTGGACGAAGGGTTGTGGTCTGACCAGAGTCTCATCTAGGCATAAACTCAATGTCTAGGTCATGGCTAGGCTGTCGAAGGCTCAGGTCTACTAAACAATGATCTGCCGAACTAAAGTACAGTCGGCTGACTATTTGCCGAGCTACCAAACTTTGGTCGGGACACTACTCTGAGCAGAGTGGAAATATAGATTTTCAAAGTTTAATTTTAAGTTGAATATAGGTCGAAAATGACCGAAGGAAAGTGTTAAGGGTCTTGGGCCAATTGCCCGAACAACTTGAGTTCTTGCCGAGCTGATTTAATCAAAGAATGGACTGACTTCTGTCGAGAACAATTGCTTCGGACAGATTGATGATTAATCAATCAACACATGTATGGGAGTGTGGCCAGACTGAAATATGACTTGGCCGAGCTAAATAACTGTCTGGGCAAAGTCTTAATCAATTGCTAGCTTTGTCGAGCAGAAACAATGGCTGTGCGGCGGAGCTCATTTTTGGACGAGTACAAACTCTGCCGAGCTGACCCAAAAATAATGGTCGCACATAGGAACGACAACAATAGTATGCAGCAAGACTTCGGATGAGTCTGCTGAACAATAGTTTAGCATTCTAGGGCCTTTGCCGAACATAAAGACAATAGTTATACCTTTGGCTGGAGTTCAATGTACCGACAGTCCAATGATCTGAGCTTGATTGATTTTGCCGAGCAGATTCTAATATCAATTAGGTATCTGTCGAACGGTTTGGAGGATACAGAGCTTTGCAGAACTGGGATGATCTGATATGAGGATCTTGATAATTGAGAAAGCAATTGCCGGACTGAGAATAATGTTTGAGGCTTAATTGGATGTTTCTGGAGGATTTGATTGTATGGCCAAGAGTTGCCGAACACTAACTGATGATTGAGTTGTGCGGCAAATGGTTTGCCTAGCACTTAGGCATGAGAGAGGAGCTTGCCGAGCTCTTATAAAGAAAGTTCAAAGCTTTGCCGAACTAAAGTCCTTCAGATAGAGTTTCTAGAGAGAGAAACAAGGAGTATTGATGCTCTCAATTGGCGTTGTACCAAAACGAAAGGAATGACAAGTGCATTTATAGGTGAAGGCAAGAATATTTATCCGAAATGTGGCAGACACAAAACGTCTCCACTCACAAAAGATGGTCCCACTGGCCACCCAGCCTTGGCTCGTAGCTGGCTGACCTCATCCCACTCAGCCGCACATCCTTGGCTTCTTCTGCCAAAGTGCTGCCTGACGTCAGCCCACTCCAAAACTCTTGTCTTACTTGACAGGGTGTCATCTAGATGGCCTACTCATATGGCCGAGCTGCCACGCGACCAACTGAGGTGGTCGGACCTCCACGTGGTCGGACCTCTACGTCTGGATCCCTATTGAGCTCGGCAAAGCTCAACCAGACTCTTAAACTTTGTTTTTCTTTCACTTAGGTACCCAAATTAATTATTTTCCATACTTTTATGACCCCAAGACTAATCAAGTCTAATTAAATCCTTAGAAATTCATATTTGCATAATTAAACATTTTTATTTAATATTTTCTAGGACCGGGGTCTCGCACATCTGTTCTCACATGTGAGAAGTAAATGTGCTGTGAATCCCTCACCAACTCAACCGGCCTATCAAATGCAACAATATTCTCCTTTATACCTCGGTAATCTAGATCTCCCTCCGAGTGCTCACATCCAAGTAAGAACGCTAATTGGGTGAGATGATCTCTAGAAGCAACACTAATTATGCTCCCGATGGCTTGAACTCAACTGGCTTCGTCAGAGACCCAGATCTCAGCAACATTCGACTCATCTTTGGTAAGCACTACCTTGAGTTGATGAAAAACCACCTGTCAGCTTCTTCTTAGCATCCAAGATCTATTTAATGAAATTACAAGCCCAACACCTACCGATGATGACCCCAGTGCTATAGCTATATTAGCATCCTCACGCTGCTAATATCTCTGATCAAGTCATTACCTAAGAATACCCCTATGCCAAGCTTTCACCTAGATCGCCACAAGCCTCTCTATGTGCTGGCAGATTCGACTGAGATTATGGTGTTTTTTGTTGAAAATTTCATCGTTTCTAGCCATCCATAGTGCCCACATGACCGCTGGGAAGCACAAGTTCCACGAGAGCTTTTCTTTTTTCTTAAGCCTGACTCCCTCCAGTACAAAAAACATGATTGAATCTTATCAGACATGACCCAACAAATACCCCACCAAATAAATACATGACACCAGGCTTGCCAATCCACAATGCATTCAGCGAATATATGGTCTTTAGATTCTTCAACTGCACCACATAGCTTACATGATAAATTGAGATTTGCAGACAGTATGTAACACTCCCAAATTTTGAGACATTTTTTTAGAAGTGTTAAATGTAGGTAACGAGTATCCAAACCAAAGGATAAAGTGCTATCTACCACACACACACCCTTTACACAACTTATTACAATACATGCCTGCGCTACTCTGATACAAATAAAAGAGGCAAATATAACACAACCCTGTACAACAGTGCCACAACTAAAAAGAAGAGAGGCAAAAATAGGATTTTATAAATTAATCTTGTACAAGGTGGCCAACAAAAAAGAAAAGAAGTACTGTACAGTAAAAGAAAGCAACCTACGGCCTACGGTCCACTATCTGGTCAAGCCTCAAGTCCTATAAAGGATCCCGCAGCTACTCCAAGTCAAGGAGCAAATCCTACAAAAGTAGAGGGTCAGCCACCACCGCCTGGTAGAGATAATCTATCTCCCAACGTCTATAATATTGGGTGCAAGTGTATAACAATGCAAGGAATGTAAGTAATGCAATGCAATAGATCTCATTATATAAAAACAGTTACTTTTTTTCCAATACTTTACTGTCGACTCATCGTAAGGTAAAAGCAGTAAAAGTAGTAAAATCAGTGTCTGACCAAGACTCGGGAAAGAGAAGTAAAACTAACATTTTCCAAACACTTGCCTAGGCAAGGCCAAAAAGCGAAAGAGTCCAAGTACTACATTAGACATCGTTTAAACGAATCATTTCCGTACTTTCAAAACATTGGTTTCTAGTATACCAATTTCCAATAATTTCCAAGGAGATTGATTTATAACATACCAACTCCTTAAACTATCAAAGTGACTGATTTTCGGTATTCCAAATGTATTTCAAGTGTTCCAATTTCCATTCCGCACCTTTTATACAATAAGGGCAATATCAAATAACATTTTGAGTTTCGGCTAATCCGTGATAGTTGGGGATCAACCAACTAACCGATACGTCCAAGAATTCCCCAACACATTGGGAGGGTCCTGCAAACCCCCATTTCGCAATGTCGTGGGTGCTAAACAAGCCACCCAAGGTACCAAAATCCGACTACCCGAATAGTCTAGCCAACTCAAGATCCCAAATTCGATCATTATTCAAGTGAAGGCCGAAGGCCAATTTCCAACAAAGTGAATATTTTCCAACATTTCTTCCAAAACATTTCTTTTCTTTCCAAAAGGTTCCATTCGTTCGCAAAACAATCATTTCGTTCGATTTATAATAAAAACGTGTCAAAACACCGTTTTAAACCACCAACCACCAAGAGTGTCCAAAACAAGCCGATATCTTCAATTTGATTTAATAAAACAATGACGACACACTCTTTATAAAAATTGGGGCTTATCATAATCAATTTGGGAATCGAACGACCAACAACCAATGAGGGTACGTAGAGACTCTAAACGATACCCATAACTAATCAATTGACGCGAACGAAGACTCAAGAACGTTAATTTTATGAACACTTAAAAACCGACAATTTAAATTATAACGCAAGGGAGAAGAAAGAATACAGATACTACAAACGAGAGGGATAGAAGAACTCTACCTCAATAGGAGTTCCTGTGACAATCGCCGGCAAGGGATTTGTTAGAAATTTCGGCAGCAACCTGCCCAAAATAGGAAAACCGCACTAACAGGCAACAAGCAACAACCACAACAGAAACCCATCCTTATACCTCCCGCAAGATGCAAACCACCAATTTAGATTTTGCGAGAATTAAAAAAAGGAGTGCGTGGTATACGTGCCGATGCGACCACAAGCAGTGGTCGAAGCCTTGACAGTCGCGCGTCGCTGATTACCGTCGCTCGCTTGGGCTAACACCTAGAATCCAACCAATAATTAATAATCGACGGTAAACGAATTTAGAATACTGAAAAGAGAGAAACGGAGGCTTACCCACAGATGTGAAGCCTCAATCGTCGCGTGTCGCCGTTCGCTTAGGCCAACACCACGTAACCACCACCTCTGTTGCCGCCAAAACAGCCACCATCACCGCCCTGGAACCACCACAGTCGCTAGTCGTCCACTCCTCTTGCCGTCAGTCCGACAACCACCATCACGCACCCCATCGGCACCACCATTTCTGCGTCAAACCCTCGACACCACCATCGTCACCCCACACTCACCACACCACCACCACACACACACACATCAGTGCTAGTGTGTGAAGAGGGGGAGAGAGAGACTGAGATAGAGAGGGAGAGGGTAACCGAGAGAGGGGGAGGGAGAGTGCGAGAGAGATGAGGGAGAAGGGACCAGCGGGAGGAAGAAGGAAGAGAGGGGTGGCGCCGAGAGGAGAGGAGCGAGGAGAGAGGTGAGGGAGGAGAGGGAGAAAACGAGAGTGAGAGGAGGGAGAGGGGAGAGTGTCGCCGGCGGGGAGAGAGGCGGGAAGGAGGGGAGGGGGAGCGGCGGCTAGGGCATCGGGGGAAAGGGGAGTTCGGGTGAGGGAGATGATGTTTGGGGGGAAAATGTTCTCCCGAACATTACTTTCTAATATTATTATTATTTTTTTTAAAAATAAATGAAATTAATAAGTCAAATGCTTCCCAATGACTTCCGAACCACCCCGACGCCCAAGATGCGACCCGAACTTCACCACAACGACTTGCCCGCGCTCAAAGCGCAAAACCTCACAAACCAAGACTTCCCTCACTCAGACAGGATCAGTAGAATAAAATATGGGTCGTGGGGAACCCTACGATAATAAAATTAAATCCCGAGAAAGATTTAATTAATTATTATTATTTATTTATTTGAAATGAAGGGATAATGACTTAAAATTTTCGGAGTGTGACAAACTACCCTCCTTACAAAAATTTCGTCCTCGAAATTTCCAGGGTAAAAAGTCGAGTCACAATCTCACGAGAAGAACGCTCGAGACACATCCGACACGGGTGGATTTACAATACGAACCCGCAACGGAAAAGAGAATCTTCCAACCGAAGTCACGTCCACAAAGCGAACATGCCACGACAACGATATCCACAACCGAAAGCAAACCCACGAAACGAACACGCAACAACGACGGCAAGTTGAGTACACTGCTTAACTTCCTTAAAAGTGCGACAATTTGCAACAAGAGACACTTAGCAATACCGAAAAAGCCAAGGAAGAACCAAAAGCAACAAGATCGTCCTTGAGAGAGTCAAAAAATTTCCAAAGAAATGGCTTTTGCGCAACCATAGGTTCTCAAACCGATCAAACAAGCAAAAACGCGCATTTTCGAACAAGAGATACGGTACGGAGGTCAAACCGCAATAATATCGCCCCAAAAAAATTCAAAAAAATTCTAAAAAATTTCAAAAAAATTAGAACATGACACGACACAATGTGGACATGCCGGAAAAAATTCCAAGTACCGATACGCCAAGGATACGAGAGGATACAGTACGGATATGCCGACACGCGAAGGATACACCGAGGATACGCCGACACGCAAAGGATACACCTAGGACACACTGGTACAGTAAGGATACGCCGATACACCAAGGATACTCCTAGGACACGCTGATACACCAAGGATACTCCTAGGACACGCCGATACACCAAGGATACTCCTAGGACACGCCGATACACTAAGGATACGCCTAGGGTACTCCGATACGCCGAGAATACTCTGGTACGGTACCGATATGCAGATACGGTACGGATACGATACAGACACGATACGGTTACTCCAATTTTTTCAAATTTTTTTCTAAATTTTTTGAAAAATAAAAGAGCGGTTTTTGACTACCACAAAGAAGTCCATGACGACTTTATCACCACGAACGTGCAAAACAACCCCGAAATAGGTTTTCGAACAAGGTTGGAACAATCCAACCGATATGAAGTAGGATTTGAACGCAAGACAACCCGCAAGGGATGGTCACACAACAACCGTGCCACCCGAATCACACCAAACGATTACACCACCACCAAAAGAAGAACCGAACAATCAAAATCTCACAAACCAACCCGCACACACCTAGCGCGGTACTAGAATGACTAAGAAGTTTGATTTGAGATGTGCTGGCCAGTCACCTTCTCAAAACAATCCTTCATGTTCATTCCTACACCACATGATACGGACTACGCACACCGGTCATGACAAACATCACCATAATCCAAGTCGATGCAGTCGACTTCAAAGAGACACAAACATTCTACCCCAACGCTCACAACACAGCTGCACAATACAAAAGTAGATCTGTCTCACTAATCACACCAACCAAAATCCAAACCCACAACACACTCTCAAACAAGCTCAAAAGGGAGACAACATCGCAGAACAGAAGTGTCCAACGCAAACGGACACGACGCCAACGGATACGACAACACTCTGGATTCGCACGAAGACGAACAAACGTAAGAAGGCAACCCACGAGACAAGAGTGCGCCAAACAAGTATACGATTCCCGAAAACAACTTCTACGAAGTAGATGATTCTTTACAAGTGAGACGAACAACACGTCATCACTTCGACAAGTGCCACAAACAGTCGACCCGAAGATTGCAAAGGCCAATCGCAACGTCCAGAGAATCAGGGGATCTTAGTGATGACTAGAATAGGGTACGAACACACGCAACAACGTTACCGAGGGAGATGGTAGAGACTATCGATCAAACAAACCGATCTACGAGAGTAGAAGAGTCAACAATTAACCAAGGAAAGGCACCCACTCACCGATCCAGCCAAGATTTAACAAGGAGGAATTTGATATGCCAGAAGAAACATACTGCCAACGACACACCACTACCAAAACGAAGCCAAAAGGATTACCCAAGCATAATTCACCTCCTACAACCTTATGCCCAAATGAGAAAGCAAACTCTACTCTCGCATCAAATAAGGGTAGAGCACTACCACCACTAACATCAACCACTTGGCATTAGCCCGCCAGGAGAACCTACTAATCAAAGGATACTTCACATCCTAAGTGAGTCACACACAATCTCTGCCACAACAAGGCCTTCCTACACCGAGATATCCTCACTTCCCAAAGAAAGTCAAAATCACTAGATCACCAAGTGTCAACACACTGAGAAACACCCACAATTCTAAATCTCACAAGCAAGGTTACTCTTAAGGTTCTATAACTCACACAATGAACTATACACACTATGGAGACCCAATCAATCCCAAAAGAGAACCACTATCAACCACAAGGCTACCTAACGAGAAGCCTACCACACCACTAGAGTGGGAGTCAAAACTCCACCACAAGGAAGCGACTAAGTCAATGGTATAAAAGACGAGCTCCAGATATCAACGTCAAGAAGTGAAATAGAATTCAAGGCTCGATCGCAAGAGCACTACAAGTTTCCCGCCACAAGAATGACTATCAAACCGGCATCAAGAGGAGCGACATCACTCTTAGAAGGAAAAGCTAACAACAACCTCGTTTAAGAGCGAAAGGGGAAACTCAAGGAATGATCATTCAACCATACGCAAGATCATCATTCTCACTAGGAGGGCAAACGAGAATCAATTCCACTGACTGCCGCAAGGTCCATCATCCGCTACCAGAAATAGGCTCAAAGCCACGACGAAGACAACAGGAGTTCACTTCCTACGAGGGAATAGGCTCGACAAGCCACAACTACAGTCACCAACGATCGAAATCGAGGAAGAAGAAGCCAAATCACTACCAGAGTCATCGAAGAAACTCATTCACACTCTAAGAACCAGGAACTCGAGACAGTTCACTAAGCTAGAGTAGGTGACAACACTATCAACAAGAGGATATAACAGGAACACACAAGTCCAATATCGACAGGATCCTCGAACAAATGCCAAGACAGTCCCGAAAGTCACCTCAACATCAAGAGAAACGAGTCCGAATTTCCAAAAGAACAACAATAAGACTAATTCGAAGGAGTAAACACCATGAATTTTCCAAACCATTTTGTTAATTCGAGTTATAAACACTTGTTGTTTTATGAGATCCATGCAATGCACACACATTCAATGCCTAAATACACATGCCATGCACCCTAAATGCAATCTCCAAGGACTACGCAAGGGAAACCGTGAACTCATCGAGACTAAAAGTCTCTCCCAAAGTCCGAGGTAGATCGGAACTAGTGCTCTGATACCAACTGTAACACTCCCAAATTTTGAGATATATTTTTTTAGAAGTGTTAAATGTAGGTAACGAGTATCCAAACCAAAGGGTAAAGTGCTATCTACCACACACATACCCTTTACACTACTTATTACAATACATGCCTGCGCTACTCTGATACAAATAAAAGAGGCAAATATAACACAACCCTGTACAACAATACCCCAACTAAAAAGAAGAGAAAGGCCAAAATAGGATTTTATAAATTAATCCTGTACAAGGTGACCAACAGAAAAGAAAAGAAGTACTGTACAGTAAAAGAAAGCAACCTACGGCCTACGGTCCACTATCTGGTCAAGCCTCAAGTCCTGTAAAAGATCCCGCAGCTACTCCAAGTCAAGGAGCAAGTCCTACAAAAGTAGAGGGTCAGGCAACACCACCTGTTAGAGATAATCTATCTCCTAACATTTATAATATTGGGTGCAAGTGTATAACAATGCAAGGAATGTAAGTAATGCAATGCAATGGATCTCATTATATAAAAACAATTACTTTCTTTCCAAAACTTTACTGTCGACTCATCGTAAGGTAAAAGCAGTAAAAGTAGTAAAATCAGTGTCTGACCAAGACTCGGGAAAGAGAAGTAAAACTAACATTTTCCAAACACTTGCCTAGGCAAGGCCAAAAAGCGAAAGAGTCCAAGTACTACATTAGACATCGTTTAAACGAATCATTTCCGTACTTTCAAAACATTGGTTTCTAGTATACCAATTTCCAATAATTTCCAAGGAGATTGATTTATAACATACCAACTCCTTAAACTATCAAAGTGATTCATTTTCGGTATTCCAAATGTATTACAAGTGTTCTAATTTTCATTCCGCACCTTTTATACAATAAGGGCAATATCAAATAACATTTTGAGTTTCGGCTAATCCGAGATAGCTGGGGATCAACCAACTAACCAATACATCCAAGAATTCCCCAACACGTTGGGAGGGTCCTGCAAACCCCCATTTCGCAATGTCGTGGGTGCTAAACAAGCCACCCAAGGTACCAAAATCCGGCTACCCGAATAGTCTAGCCAACTCAAGATCCCAAATTCGATCATTATTCAAGTGAAGGCCGAAGGCCAATTTCCAACAAAGTGAATATTTTCCAACATTTCTTCCAAAACATTTCTTTTCTTTCCAAAAGGTTCCATTCGTTCGCAAAACAATCATTTCGTTCGATTTATAATAAAACGTATCAAAACACCGTTTTAAACCACCAACCACCAAGAGTGTCCAAAACAATCCGATATCCCCAATTTGATTTAATAAAACGACGATGACACTCTTTATAAAAATTGGGGCTTTTCACAATCAATTTGGGAATCGAACGACCAACAACCAAGGGGGGTACGTAGAGACTCTAAACGATACCCACAACTAATCAATTGACGCGAACAAAGACTCAAGAACATTAATTTTATGAACACTTGAAAACCGACAAATTAAATTATAACGCGAGTGAGAAGAAAGAATACTGATACTACAAATGAGAGGGATAGAAGAACTCTACCTCAATAGGAGTTCCTATGACAATCGCCGGCAAGGAATTTGTTAGAAATTTCGGCAGCAACCTGTCCAAAATAGGAGAACCGCACTAACAGGCAACAAGCAACAACCACAATAGAAACCCATCCTTATACCTCCCGCAAGATGCAAACCACCAATTTAGATTTTGCGAGAATTAAAAAAAAGGAGTGCGCGGTATACCTGCCGATGCGACCACAAGCGGTGGTCGAAGCCTCGACAGTCGCGCGTCGTTGATTACCGTCGCTCGCTTGGGCTGACACCTAGAATCCAACCAATAATTAATAATCGACGGTAAATGAATTTAGAACACTGAAAGGAGAGAAACGGGGGCTTACCCACAGATGCGAAACCTCAATCGTCGCGCGTCGCCGTTCGCTTAGGCCAACACCACGTCACCACCACCTCCGTTGCCGCCAAAATAGCCACCATCACCGCCTTGGAACCACCACAGTCGCCAGTCGTCCACTCCTCTTACCGTCAGTCCGACAACCACCATCGCGCACCCCGTCGCCACCACCATTTCTGCGTCAAACCCTCGACACCACCATCGTCACCCCGAAC